>VBVQ01001149.1:0-39522 GCA_011636635.1 Tetramorium simillimum
GATTAGCCCTGCCCCCCCCTTCGTCCCCCCCGTTGCTGCCTTCGGGATCGGCATTAGCGGCCGACTTCGGGCGTTCGCGGATACCGCGGGTGGTAAGTGTCTTGTCTTCGCGCGGAATCGCCGCACGGTTCACGTTGGTAGCGGGCGGTAGCGCGCGGCGGAGAGGAGAGACGACGACGACGACACGTATCTCGCGTCTCGTGTCGTGTCAGGTGTACGTACCCGCGAAAAATGAGTTACCGCCGAGGCGACACCGAGAGCACGCGTTACGCAATATTTAAATTCGTATTTTTAGGCTTAGGGATTGCGCGCGCGCGCGCGCTCGCGCGATACGCCCGCTCTTGTTCCCATCTTCAATAGTTGTTCACATCTTGGGAGGCGCGCGGGCCGGAAAGTCACGGGGAAATCCTCGCGTGATCCGCGAGATTGATTCGACTTTCGCTCGAAGGACGTTTGGCAGACGCGGAATTGTCGAGACGGCCCGCTTAGGACCGCGTCCTCCGATGATTTTCTCCCCTCGTCCTCGCCAGTAGATCGGACGTCTCTCTTCGAAGGTGGAGTTATCGGTAAGCCGCGGCCGCGCGCGCGCGCGCGCGCGCGGTCGCTATTTGCATTAAACCAAGATTTGGAGTCAACGCTCGTAGCGGTACGTGACAAGGCAGGTGGGAACATGTGCACAGCGAGCGTAAATTTAACATAGGCGGTTTAAAATCAGGCGGTGCGCGCCCGCGCGTGTGTACGTGTACGTGTGTATGTGTGTCTGTGGGGCTGTGTATGTGTTGGTGTGTGTGCGCGCAAGTTGAAAATGCACACTACCGGTTTCCATCTAGTTTCCACGCCCCTCGCCCCGCGCGGTCTTGTCTGCGGGCGCCCGACGTTAAGCCTGATTCACGCAGCCGCTGGCAGGAACGTTATACAATGTAATTTATGGGCCTAGAGATAGGCCCCCCTCCCTCCCGCGCCCTCGCCCGCGTTTTAATCGTCGTCGATATGCGGATCGACGTGCCGATGACAGGCGCCGGCGAGAATCGCCGGATTCTGGATCAGCGGCCTGCTAATCGCCGCCGACCCGAATGTTCGTGTTCGCTCGAAAAAAGTGAGGCGACGAGGAGTTCACCTTCTTTTTTTGCATACTCGATTTTTTGATTGTCATCGTTGCTTCTCTGAGTGATGCGTTCATTTTTAACGATAGCTGCTTTTCTCGTAGATGACGAAGAACGCCGCGGCGGTTGGATCCCCCAAAGCATCTCGAGATCTCTCGCTTTAGGAACCGCATTCGCATGTTTCCTTTGCACAACGTGAGGAATTCTCGTAAATCATGGAGAAAACTGTGGAGCTGGACACTCCAAAATATTCGAAACTTCGCCTGGCGGTCCGCGCGCGCGCGCGTTTCCTTGCACAACGCGAGGGATTCTTATAAATCATGGAGAAAACTGTGAAGCTGGAAACTCTAAAATATCTCGGGACTTCGCTTTATGACGCGCATTTGCATATCTTGTTGCACAACGTGAGGAATTCTCGTAAATCGTGGAGGAAACTGTGAAATTGGACACTCCAAAATATTCGAAGCTTTACCTCGCATTCGTGCAGGTACTTCTTTGGATAACGCGAAGGATTTTTCTTTCTCGCTTTTCTTATGCAGTTGCGCGAACATCCTTTGACATTTTGTTCTTTCTTCCTTTCTTCTAGTTTTCACCTTCGAAGTAGTAATGATTGTTGAATTAAATTCTCCTTCGACTACCGTGTTTAATATTGAATTTACTGACGCGCTATCGATACAGATCTTTCAAACGGATAACGTCAATGAACGAGCAATTTGTTCCTCCGTTGCCTCCGATTCATTTTTTGTCGCCGGCTGTGTGGCATGAATCAAGCTTTATACGATGAAGGTTTGATAAGGAACGCGACGGAGTGTCCGATGTTAATTTTACATTCCGCAGCATTGCAAGGCGGCGTGACGCTCTGATCATCAATCTTTTAATCAAAGTATTTGTTTCCGAGATGGAGTTTCGGACGAGACGATAACGTAGTAATTTAGGCCCATCCTTTCACCCACGTCGTTAATCATTAATTACAGCGAAGTCAGAGGAATTATTTCGCGAAAGATCGTTCTCCTTTGTTTAACGAAAACGACCTTTTGTCTCGATCATCGTATTAATCATAATTTCAAAGATACATTATCGATTCGCAGAATGATCTTCGACTCGCGAGTTTAAATTTAATGAGAAATTTTTTGACAAATTTGGACTTGAGGTTTCCATTAAAAAATATCAAGATAATACTAGTTTTCAAGATAAAGAATTTTTTGCAGATCATTCTTTGGAGAGAACCAAATGAATAACAAAGTCACATCATTTAGCTAACAATAAGCTCAAATTTCATGTTCTCCGGATTTTTTTTACGTTTAATAAACGTTTTATTGGTGAGATAAAATGTCTTTTTATATCTACGAAATGTTTGTTTCTTTAGTAGTAGAATTGTTGGGCGACAAATAAATTGCAATATCCTCTTACATTAGATATTATTGTGCGCTTAAGTATGCATATTAATATATTCAATATCGCCAATCAGGTCTTTGATCGATGGAGAAAGTAGTCGTCGTGGAAGTGCCGTACATTATGCCTGTCTAAGGAGAGCGAGATAGTGGATTGCGTGAAATTTCGAGACAAAGATTTATCGATCGTCTAACCGATTGATCAAACTCGGTGCATGCGATACGCGACGAGAATAGTTTGACCCAGACCTTAAGAGATTCCCGAGGTCGGCAGCCGCGCGCCGAGAAGCTTTTATATTTCATTCGCCTCCCGGCCTTGATGACGCGGCGGATTTAAGCTTCTTCTCCCGAAACTTGGACATTCCCCCAAGAATATCGCTGCCCTAAGAAAGACGGCAGTAAGAAAGCTATATTTATATTTTCCTTCGTTCAGCCTTGACGAGCGACACGGTAGAGTTTTAAACTCCTTCCAAATCTATCTTGACAGAAAGCATTATCCCCCCAAGGAAACACGAAAAATAAATACGAGACAAGGTTGCCGCGTAGATTTAATCTCCCGCTGATGAAAAATCGTTTGTTTGGTTTCAGGAAAGCGTCACTCAGCAGCTCCAGAGAGAAGATTGAACCACGCAGCGCGGATAAACTCCAGTCGCCCTCGTAAAGTTCACGCTCCACGTGAAAACCGAAGGTCTCGGTCGACGTCGTCGTCATCATTGTCGTCGTCGTCGTCGTCGTCGTCGTCGTCGATCATCGACCCGATTACGCGTGCTCTCGTCGCTTCGTCTACTTGGAGATGCTTCTCGGGGGATCGTCGAGAGAAGGAGTGCGACGAAACTGGCGCGACAGACGTAAGCTTCCGGCGGTGTGAAGACACGAGGCAAGAGGAACGACCGGGGATCGGACTAGAGACTGTGATATTCGCTCCCGAGCGTACGATCGGCGCGATGCGTTTCTACTCTTCCAGCCGGCCACTCTCCGAGTAATCCAGATCAATACGTACAAGCACAGGCATGCTCGAGGTCCTCCGAGAGAGATAAGACCAGGACGAGGGACGAGATCCGCGCGTTCTTTAATGGACGTTGCGCCGATCCTCGTTGCATTCTGCCGGCGAGTCGTTGGCGAGGAAAACAAGATTCGAGAGGTGGAAGAAGGACCTTGAGATCTCTCCGTCTGTTGCAAGGGTTTTATGGATACGCGAAGGTACCGGAGGTTCTCTCGGTTCTCGAACGCTTCGGAGTATCCGCGATAATCGTCGTCCAATGACGCGCTCGGGATGATCGATTGACGCTCGGTGAGATCGATGCGAGATCGGTCTCTCGATGATACATACGCCTTATATATACCGAGTACATTAGTGATCGCTCTCGAATAGCGCGAGGAAACGCGCTGAACGGACGTTTCGTACGGGCGAATAGATGCGCGTGCACCAGTGGGAATCGCAGAGATGTCGCGAATTTCGAATCGCGTCGCCACGATTGGCGCGGCCCTCGCCATCGTTTTACTCGTGATACTCCTAGTAATCCTGTGGTCGGACGTACGCAACGTAGATAGGATCGAGAATCTCGGCCGGATACGGAAGAATTCGACGACCGACGGTGTCGTCAATGAAACGAGGAGGAAGCAGATCGACGGTCTGCGCATCGCCACGACGGATCTCGTTGCGACGTTCGAATCTATCGAGCAGAATCTCACGAATGAAGGTGAGTCTCATTTATCTATCCTTTTTGTTGACGAAAATTGAAACTCTTTGAAATTTAAAATTAAGACGTGCAAATACGCGAATACACATATTTTTCCGATGTAATCGGGATCCTTAGTTCTTTTAGGCCGAGTCAAATGACATTGTCTGGATTTATCAGACTAGACTAATACGCTCGATTGATTTAGGAAGAATTAGCACGTATCCAGCACTAGACGACATTGTAAAGGCCGCTACTCTAAGCACACTCACCTACGAATTCTTTCTTACGCTCCTTGCAACAACGTTTGTTCTCTCGTATGTAGACTTTCTATTTGTCTGCAGCTTTTCCTGCATTCTCGGTAGCATTCGCTGTGAGAGATAGAAACGTTCTTCAATTCACTAAAAGCATTTCCATAGAACTTGACTATCAGACAAATAACGGCTTAGATTTTGTTAAATTTCAATAGATGGATTAAGTGAGCGCTTATTTTTATAAACTTATTTAAGTATATTGCTACATTGAGCAGCGAAGATACTTTTCTTCTCACAGTAAACGCGCGTATAGAATTAAAATTCTAATAGCTATGATAAGGCGCTGTGTCAATACTCAGCTGTCTTGGGACGTCTTGGTACCTCGATGCTTTCGATATTCTTAATGCGCAGCGTATAAAAGAATGTGTGCCGTGCATTATTACGTGGAAGCACATAGGCGCGAGCGTATGTAAGATCGTATAAACATCCGTGTTTCATACAGAAACATCGCGTGTGCTCTGCCGCTGCACTTTCCGCGCGCATCCTTCTTTTGTAACTCGTGATTTTCTTGCGCAAAAATAATAATTATCCGCACGAAAGATGTAAAGCCGGTGCGAAGTGGCTATTTTTAATGACTTATGTCACTCTCCCTTCTAATCGACGACGTATTTTTTTTTTCCTCTAAAAAGATAAATCTTCACACACATATGGATAATTTTTCGTTTCGCGATCTCCTCAACCGGATGAGCGTCTGAGACTCGGAAATTCAAGTATCTTTTTCGGCTGTTACGAAACCCTATCCTCCTCCTCGTTCTCAGACGAATGTTCCGAGAAGCGATATCGTTGTAATGAGGTAGATATACGTTTTCGCGAATTTCGCCGACAAGCCCGCTCGTTAAAACGCATACAACGCATAATCGCGGCTGCCTCGTATGACATCGCAAGCGCGCGCGCGCGCGCGCCTGTGATAAGACGTATTCTTCGCATGGCCACGTTGGCATCGTGACACAAAACATCGCGCCTACACGAGCGTAGGATAGACATACGTACGATACGAACGTATCTGCGGCTCGCAGAAGGGAGAAACGTGGAGGGACGTTGATGTAACTAAAAGTGCAGGCCGCGTTCGAGCGGCGAACGCCACTAAAAGTGCGTACGTCGTGAAGGCTCGTGTTTCTGCCAGGGTCAGCAGACGCGGGTATCGCGCGTTCAACTAAGCAAAACGTCGTCATCGTGAAGCATCTTTTACCGTGTTCGTTTTCGTTCACCTTTTCGAACTCCCTGTCAGCGAGTTCGGGGAACGAAATGAATTGCGAGGCCCAGATACGATGGTCTGAATTCTTATAAACGTAATGTAAATTTAACAGTCTGTTTGGTGTTAGACTCTATAAAGAAACTTTGCAATCTAATTTGAAAGATTTGAAAAAGAAATAGACTTAAAAGATTTTAGTCAGATTTAAAATTCTTGTAAGAGGATTTTTTCAGATATTCTTATTAAAAAAATTCAACATTGTGCGAATTTAATATATTTCATAGATTTCTAAAATATTTCTACAAAAAATTCGACAGTGTAACATTTGCGGATTTAATATATGGATACTTCATAAATTAGCTGACGGCCTACTGCCTATCTGTACATACATTAGCAGTTTATATCTTCGCGAAACGCTGTCAAAGTTGTCTTCTCGCAATCGTTCGTGCGCCATCGATTTTGTAATTTCCCCCTCGGGTATACTTTAATTGTTCGCGCCGTTTCCTGAGTTCCATTACTAGTTGCTCTTGGACTACGCTCTAAAGTGTTGCGTGCCGTTCGAGCGAGGCCTTGATTGTTAGTCCATATTAGCTGGCATGATGCAGCAACGTGCTAACGCACCGTCTCTCCGTAAATGTCCGGAGTAACGCACGAATGCAATGCACCTACGGAAATTCTTTATTGACGAGTTTGCCCAAGTCACCTCGTGCTATCTCGAGGTAGGAGTTGGATGCAAGCCGTGTTTGTACAAACCTCATTCTCGAGAGGCTCAGCTATTCCAATTTAACTTTTGACATCGACGACGAACTCGAATTCGTAATAGATCCATTGATCGAGGAGAAAGAGCAATCTTGTGTCTATATGTTCCCGTAAAAGCATCTTGCCGTTCGCGACGAAGGTATTTAATCAGAGAGCTCCATTCTTCTAGCTCCCACGCAATGAACATCCGTCTTTCTTAACAGGCCGACCGGTTGTTAGAAGGCGACATCGATAAATTCTACGAAGAGCTTTGTTACGTGCCGTGTCTGAATAATTTTGATTTAATACTACAGGCTTCATAAAATTCTAAAGGAAGCACGCGCATATCTCATGTAAAAGGACTTTAGATTTTTGCATAAAAACAGAAGGTAAAAAAATTGCACATATTGTCTTGATTGAGCGATGCGTCTTTGTGTATTTGGATTGTGTATTAACATTTAACATCACATCTCGTGTGTATTTAGATACTCGGAAGCTGTAAACGAAGATTAAAATAGACTGACAATTTGTTTCGACAGATGGGAGAAAATTCGTTGTTTGGTTGAACTAACGGGGATCGCTTAAACAGGCAGGTAGATCTATTCAGCGAAACGTCGTATCTTTGATTGGCCTAAGAACCGAGTGATGTTTGAAGTATCCTGGAAAGATTTACTCGGGTGCTGACGAGGCCGCGAATGCACAGGATGCGATATTGCTGCCAGACGTTTAAAGCTCTTGTTCGTAAACATTTTGGCCGGACTACAGTGCGCTCGGACCAGTGTGCTTCGCAGGATATATCGGTCGCACCGGTCATAATTTACGTCTGAGACTATATTCGAGTTAAAATAGCCAAAGCCAGCCGGTACTCTGAGATGATACGATAGCGTTCGATGGTCTTGAACCTTAGCGGCCGCTTGAACCAATGCTGCTTGGCAATTTTATGCCATCTTTGCTCCGTTATTCCGCGCCGGTCGATTTTTTATAGATTTCAATGTGGCAAACCTTGCTTCGTGTTCTGGTCGTTGCTGTATGATATGTCGAAGATAGATTTCTGATAGTGTAACTCTCGTTATATTTTCTTTAAGTACATGCGAAATGAATTTCTTTATATTATTTGATTTTTTCATGATTTTAAAATCGTATTCAATTTTTCTTTCATAAATGAGAATTTGAATTCTTTCTTGTAATAATTAGATTGCAAAGTCAATTCTTTGTTATTGCCTTTGAGGGTCGTTAGAGAGAAATAAGAAAGATCTATTTATCATAGTATTTAATGTATACTTAGAGTATTTAAATTGATAGCTATTAACATTAACATTTTACTTGTCTCGATTGGCTGCATAATTTCTGCAGTATCTAATCTAGTTCGGTAATAATATCGTGGCAAGTGTTTTTTATTGTTGCTTTATTCAGGGTAAATTACCGTGCTCCAAACTTATTTGCCATGCTGACGCTGCAGTTGACTCTACGAAGTGAGATATAATTTACTGCCTTCTCGAAACATATCTGCATTAGAAGTTATTAACACGTTTCGCTGAGATCATGTTGGTCGATGAAACTAGGCATAGCAAGTTACAACTTACTTGCGTAAGCGTACTATGTTTCTAACTCGATTTGAACCCAGGAGGGCTTTTCTCTTTGCCTTTTTTAATTTCTTTCTTTTACATTACTTCACAAGTAAATAATGAAACGCGAAGGAGATTTTATTCACACAGAAATCATAAAGAAGCAAATTATATTGTCACATACATATATAGTAATATTAAACTTATTTTCACGTAGTTAATAATTCAACGATATATTATGAAAGATTTTTATTAAATCTCTCGATTAAAATACAAATTAATCGTTTAATTAAACCTTAAAAATTAATCTTTAATTAATCGATATGATACGATTGAACATTCTTTGTGAACTTTCGAAAATTCTATGCAATTGTTACCTTAATCTAATCTTAATTGAGAAAATATATTTAGTGGGGATTATTTTCATTCCATCTTCCGTGTCTTCCGATCGGATGACTTACGTCTCTCGTGTGTTTCTAGGCTCGTGTTTCGATACAGTAATTAAACAGCAACGTACGCGGGACACTGCAGACATTCTTTCTCTCACGAACAGTGTCCGCCTTGTGGCAACAGTGGCACGGCAGAAGGAGGCGAATGAGTGTCACTCGGCACAGTCGAGACGGTCGAAGCGTAAACGTTTACGCGAGAGAAGCGGTCTGGCAGTAATGAGAATGGATCTTTTGTACGGGGGAAACAATGTCACCCAAACGTCACAGTTCAATGACATGTAACACCCAGAGATTTCGTTGTAGGTCGGTTCACAGAATATTTTTCTAAAGAAGATAATTTCTTTAAATCTCATGATATAACTTCAATTCAACTACAGTATAATTGTACTAGACGTTAATGGGAGATTCTAAATTCTTTTCTCTCTCAATATGTGTAAAGTCTATTAGAAATATTGATAGGATAAGAACAAAAGCCTTGTATTGAAATGTGGATTATATCTTTTCTTTCTTATTTACTGGTATTAGAATAGAGTGAACGCGCTTCAATCAACACGCGTCAAAAACTTTACTCTGTAATAATATATGCTCTAAGTGTGATTAGTTACTTTAGTTTTTGTTTTCATTTCTTCTCGACGTCGCAAAGATATGATTACGTGCGTATAAAGTTGCAATTTAGTACTCATTATTAATATCATGCTAGTTCTTTACCTATCATCTAAAGCCAAGGCTGTTATTTATACAGTTTTATTCTTCTTATATCTTTCCAATTTTTAATTAAACAATCAAAAGGATTGTCGTGGTTATTATTAATAAAAGATGCAAAAAAATTTAATTATCGTTCTGAGAAGTAATTTACGTTTCTGGCATATGCGAAAAAATTGTAGCTGAAAGAAATGTTTCAAGGACTTTTTATATTCAAGGTTTTTGTGGAATGATTCTGAACTACCTGCTTTAACTGTTTCGTTATCGGATAGGATAATTCGAGGCTTCTTAGTTAACTTTTTGCAGATGTAATTATCACGCATACTTTTTTTGTGTAATACGTAATACAACATTCCCGTTTCACGCATCGTTGCAAAATCATTGTGAAAAAGTTACAATGTCATCTTAACTCTGTATTTAAAATGCGGAAGATATTTATGGCTTGCGCGTTACTCGCACGTCTCGCTTAGAAATGGAACGGAAGCGGTTATTGTTACCGTTGCGAGGGAAGGGATCCTTTTTGCGAATTTTAGGGCGCAAAACAAACGTGTCGTTCGAAAGGGGGTAGCTCACGTCCGGCACGTTTCCGTTGGTATTTTCAGGAATATCACGCTTTATAAATGAATTTCGAGCGGAGGAAGTTGAAACGGACAATTACTATTACTCCTTGCAGTTTCGACAAACAGTCCCGTGGGTACGGCAACGAAATGCATCGTGCGACGTGACGAAAATGTAAACATCGTAATGCGTTGGATTTGGTGACGTATATTTCGAGATGCTAAACACATATTACGTGCTTTCAAGTTTTCCTAACGTACTCAGACCGCGCATTTCTGTTTTAGGTCGCTACTGTACGGTAACCAGAATACCATAAACGCCGTAACATTCGTTAGATGAATACTTATTCATCAATGCATTACATTTGCATATGTTCTTTTTCTTATTGTAGAACTTTGTCTTGCACTTTAGTTCAGGAAAGGTTTAGTGTTCTTTCAATAATATCTTCTTTTTACAAGAGACAAGCTATTAGCCCTCTGATCTTTCTTAGAGGGGCTTGGTTGTTAAAGAAATGCAGTTAAAGTTAATAGCCAGTGATGACAATAATGTAAAATTAGCATTTAATGTATGTTAAAGATATCTTACAAAGTTAAATAATAAGCAAAGATTATTACACGTTACATAAATTTACAAACTAATTATTTTTTCTTTTATCGCAACAATGCATAAACTCGAACTATTTGTTGTCATTTACTAGCACATGTCAGTTTTATCTACATATATCCGCATATGAAGAAAAAAATATCCTCTATCATCAAAGACGTATATGAGATTACAAGTGAAATGAATAATTCCATCGAATTTTCAATGAGAGAGGCTTGATTCAGTACATCCGCGGATCAAAGTGCAAGAGATTGATCTAAGACCATTTATATCTATCTAGTATCTAAACACGACTCGTTAAAACTCGAGAAGTGCCCGTTTAATGTTGAAGACCTATTCAAACGAACGTTGCGTAGTCGCGTAATGCGTACGCATGGGAAAACCGATCGATTACGCATTTAATACAGAAGACCCGCTCGTTTTCCTGCGTCTCATTACGTTAAACGCGTCATAATGATAGACACGTGAATGATCTCGTTGTACGCGCGCACGTATGCTGATGCGGCTATGCAAATCCGCCTGGATAGACCTTAACGCATTCACGCCGAGTACGCTGACAACAAATGAACGGATAACAACGGATAACTACACAGTCAACAATGTCCTCGGCGGCCTAAGATCTACCTGGCTCTACCAGATCGTCTTGCCTTCCCATTTGAATATCCATGTAACGTCCCGGAATTGTGCAACGCTCGACGGTTGCACTCTCGACTAGCGTCGCCCACGTGGTCGCGTTTTGCAACCGGGCTTAATCTATCCTGGCGCGCGACACGGTGTCCCTTTGTTCCGTAATCTTTCACGGTGCTATATACATATACAGCTGTACAGCGTTAAAGCGTTTCCCTTCTGCGAGCACACGTCTCTTGATACTTTACTCGAGAAGAGATGAAGAAAAAAAATAAGAAAACTGGTCTGTGCTCTACGGGGCACGTGTACGCGAGATCGTAAATTCGGTCTGCAAAGGCATTCGCGTTTATCTCATGACCCGTGATTCAGACCTGACATTCGATACGTCTCGCGAAAACTGTCGTGCGTAATTATAGAACCCGCGCGTGTGCTATGTGTTTCTCCAGACGCCGTACTACCGGGAGGCCGGGGTGTTATAGGTAGAAGCGATATAATTAGGCGAGGCTCGCTGCGTTTATTCCGCGAACAATTTCCTCAAGGTCCCACCGCGTATTCCACCGATTCGTCGTTAAATCTAAATTAGCAAACATCTAATCGGACTCCCATGTATAATAAGCCAGATGTGTGGTAATGTAAAAAGACGGCAAAATCACCCGAGCGGAGCGCAGAGAATCGGTGAGATGCTCGTAGAAACATCGTAGAATGCTGGCCGATCGTTATTACACGCAGTTACTCAGTTTATACCGGTAGATTGGCTCCTTCAACTGGTTAGTAATTAGCGTCAGTCAACATTCGAGCGTATAAAGCCGTTTTATCTTTCGATGAGTCATATAAACGTTGCTACTCGAAGGAAAAGATCCGTGATCGATAATAAAATTTCAACTGGTGGTTAAATAACTGACGATTTATTTCGAAAGAAAGGCTAAGGGACAACGAAAAATGACTCTAATGAATCAACACGTTTCTCCCTGCTTACGCAAGTTGGAGACCCGCGTGGTTTTCACCGAAATGTATTTCATGTAAATTTTCAAAGCCCTTTGTTCAGATTATTTAAATTATCAAATGCAATACTATAGAATTTGTTAAAATATTAAATGCTTTTTATTAATATACTATTTCTATGAAAGATTTGGTTGTTTGTAACAGATTTTGATTTAAAATCTATCAAAATATCTTCATAAAAATCTATATTATTTATTTTATGTTTAAAAAATATTTTCTATACATAAAAATATATATTTAATTAAATTGAATTGAAAAATTTAAGGCATATACAACTCTTTAATTAATATTAATATTTATTTTATTTATACATCTACATTCTTTCTTTCGTTTTGTGAACTTATCGTACTGACCGTTATTAGTTCAAAAGTAATGCGTGTATATTAAAACATGAACGATGAATTGGAGAAAAGCGTTATACAATTAAATTATTCTTTTATTTCAGTGCTTCCTGAAGGCAAACAAAATACAAAAGAATTCAATAGCACGGCGTCGATCGACGTGTTACCATCCGTTAAGAGCAATCTGGAGTATGTCAAGCCTTTAAAAATTAGTCAAAATCAGTATGAAGATCCACGTAAGTGTCTGAAATACATAAATAGAATCTTCCTCGATATACGTATCGATGTATGTTTGAAATGTACGTGTTTGAAATTGTATACAAAAGTCCGTATAAAAGTGCGAATTGTATATAAAAGTTCAAAAGCACTAGAATATATTACACAGAGGATATATACATATACATACTGTCAATGTGTATTAGGATTGAAAATTATTACTAGCAGATTTTTGATTGTACTGCTTTCCGATTATCCTATATTGTTTGTAATTTGCTTTATTTAATCAAGTTTCTTCGTATTTTTTTTAGCCGAGCAGTCTTCTACGGCGAAGAGGCATCACAGTGGTCATTTCCGGCATGCGACGGCCGAAGTCTGGGACCCTCATCCGCAATACGAATTCACCGCCTTTGGAAGGCGATTTCGCCTGCGACTGGCACACGACGCCAGTTTTGTATCTCCCGACATAAAGGTGAGAAGAACTGATCGAGTGACATTCCTTTCTGTTGCTAAATTATCTTACACGATTGCCTAAACGTTGTAAAATTATAACTGTCTTTATAATCACTTTGTGCAAAAAGAGAGAGGTTGAAGCGAAACGAGCTAAGGACGCGACTCTGGTGGGCCGTTTCGCTATTTAATTGACAGCCTTAATTAATAGCCTTTTCATGATGACGTTGATGCAGGTGACACACATGAGCGAGAACACAACGAGGAGGGAACACGCCGGTCATCACTTGGGCTGCTTCTACAGCGGGTCAGTCGACGGCGATCCAAGTTCAGCGGTCAGTGTCAGCCTTTGTCACGGAATGGTGAGTCAGAGATCAAGCTTCAGAAAACCGTCGCCCCGCGATTCTTTATACGCGTCGCGTTCACAGGCCGGTTAATTCCAACCGATTATGAAGATAATAAATCTTCCCGGAGCCTGTGTTCCGTCGTAGCAGGTCGATTAGCATAAAATCGTGTTGGGATAGCTAAATATATTTTCCATCGCTCGGTGAATATACATTAGGCTATCGTTATGATTGTTATTTTAATTATCGGCATCGTTGTTAAAAATAGACACAAGCTGACTTTTGGTGAACACCGGAAGTGCTGAAAGAAGAGGAATGTCTCTCTCGAATCGCACGTGCATTGATGGTGCAAATGCTACATACTGCACTCGATTGCGCACCGATTCACCGCACTTTGTAAATATTTACGATTCGCGCGGTGTGCTACGATTGTACGCTTGCAACATGAAGCTGAACGATAGCGATGTTAAAAGGGAGTATTATCCGTCTTCGCGATTCTTTTATTCATGCGTTAATACTAAATTGTTTTACGTCGTTGTAAAACGGCGAAGAAAACATTACTGTCGTTTGACGCAAAGTCCAAATTAAATTGACATTCTTCATACAAGATATTTTTAATCTCGTCGGAAAGGATCGTTCTTCATAAATGTCTCCGATTTTCTCTTTTCCCATAAATTCGAAATTTATTATTGTAGCTTCGACACTTTCCCCACTTCGGAATTCTTTTCATAGTGTTTGAATGTTGCGATTACCACGAAGCATAGAGTTCACCGACCCTTTTTTCTGGAGCTCGATGTTTTTCTTCAAAGCTACTTTGCTGTAAAATGTCTCGTTAGCGATCGGTGATATGCCAAGGATCGACTGTAATTTATAATAATAAATAACATATCGTCGCGTTTATTCACTTTTCTCTTAATTTATAGGCGTAATAAATATGCACACGTGGCATCGGGAGAGAAACTAGAAGTCCTCGCGTTAAAACCTGTAGCTATACTTGCTTCCACTTTCCAAAGGACGGGTATAAAGTCGCATTGAGCTTCCGGGAGAGATCACGAATTTTTAGTATATGCTCAAACGAGACATTACACAATGTAAAATTTTACGTAATGGGATAATTATTACTGCATAGAATAATATGAGAATGATACAACGAGTTGCGTCAGCCTTCAAATTAGGAATAATTTAGTTCAGTGACAAATTGTAATTTATTTTTCAGTAACAAATGGCAGAGAAAAAAAGATGGCGAGAGAGACAGAGAGAGATACGTTCTACGGTACATATACGAGGATGTCTGAAAATAGTTGCACGCAAAAAATAGGTTCAAGGCCCGCATAGATCCGCAGACATTAACCGTGTATACCGCGCGGAATGGTACACATTTTATGTGATTTGTTGGATTACATGTGCCGCGCGCACACTCGTGTTTGGCGGAATCGCCGGACTGCTTCTCTACCCGAAAGCCGACCCCGAAAGAAAAAAAAGATACAATGACTCGATCGTATATCAAACACCTCGGAATCGTCTGAGTCGCGCGATTCCGTGAGCCATTCAGCGGGAATGTGCGATTGCTCATCCGCAACACCTACTGCGGCATTCCATGGGAAACGTAGACCGCGATACGATTGGATTTTATATCAAGAGGTGTTAGAGACCGAGGAGAATTATTTGCAACGCTCCACGAGCGAATTTATTGCGCGAGACGGCTCGTACATCACGACTGGACATGACGGTAGGACGGCTGCGTTTGCCGCAACGTCCTGTGCGATTGCGAAGGAGCTGCGCTTTTGCGAAATATCGAGGAAATGACAGGCATCTTTACGCGCGCGGAAATTCTAGTTGTTGTCCTCCAATCGATTCTACGAAACGAGCATCCCGTCGAATAAATTAGTCTTCGACATCGTCTGGGACTGTCTAGGGGCTGTCTGAAATTTCTTCTCCATCACACAGTTGTGACTTGTTAGATGAAGAGGCCTTTGAGGTTTTTTTTTTCATTGTTTCTTACGTCAAATCCGTTCTGGAACAGTTTAGAGTTTTCGTCAAAGATCGTTTCTTTCGAATATCTTATGTAAGCCTGAGTAAGAAATTCATTAAGATCCATCGAGATTCATTAAGATGCATAAAGATCCTCTGTCAAGTTTTTTTCAGGGTGATGCGGTACGTAAGATTGATTGCCATGATCGTGATATTTCGTTCTCGGACAGACGGAGAATGCTATTTCGATCAAAAGGGGATCAAAATGGTTTTTTATGAAAAGAATTGTTAATACGTATATATTTGCGAGCATCAGCAATTGCATTTGGATCTTGTTGGCCCTCTTCGAAGGTCTTGTTAACCCTTCGCCACTAAGATCTTCCCTCGCGATCCTTTTCGAAACTTCGATTTTCTTCCTGAGAAAAAAGGCTCCGGGAGCGAAAATGGAATAGAAAAACTCGCTCCTCGCTTGTTTGACGTTCTTCGTATTTGGGTCATGCTTTAATTTAGCCATGGCAAGGTTAGACTGATCAATCGCCCGTCTGTTTCAGACATAGAAATAGGAAGAAGTAAGCACCCGGTTGAGCCGAGCCTTGATGTGATGTCTTTACTCTCGATAGTGAGCCGAGCCACTCGACCCAATTATTCGACCCTGCTCGCAAGACGAGTGAATCTCGGTCGTTATCTCCATCGTTCGCTCTCCTCATCATTTTCCAATATCTACTAATCTTTTTTACTGCCTTCGATCCCCCTGCCTGATCCCCGCGCCTGAATTGAAAATTATAAGCTTGTCGTGTTTCCTTTTTCAGCTGATCTCGTTAGATGTCCCATAATTTCAGGCTTTAGTTACGCATCTCGACTCTCTCTGGAAAAAAAAGCGTTTCCAATCGAAGCAAAGAGAATCCGCGGCGAGAAAAATAACCGGTAGTTTCAACGGGTGTCTTACGTTAACAGTTAAGTGCACGTTATGTACCGATTTAATGTGCCTTTCGACACGTATGATATATACGGCCGTCAAGAGCCGACCGCGCGCGCGTGGCAAGAAATCCAAGATAATTTCGCGTGGCTCAGTAATCGTCGCGTATCTTTTTATTTGTTTAAATCTCAGTCACGAATCGTCATAATAACAGATTACGCTGGAGAACTCGAGCTCTCTATTACGAATCGTGCGGGATTCTGCTGGCGAGGCGATCGTGATAATGAATGGGGTGATGTTAACAGTCTTGTATCTTTTCTAACGAATACGGGAAAAACTCGCGATGAAAATTTGAAATCATAGTCGATTTAATTTCCTGCCTTTTTTGCGCTGACAAGACACAAATTTTTAACAAAAAGACCTCACATTTTATATTTAATATAATTACGTTAAACTTTGTTCTCTTTGATAAATTTTTAATTAAAATCCGTGTATCTTTTCACGATTTCGTCCGAAATTTGAGAGATTTGTATCTTATAGCAATTTGTAAAAATAATTTTGTCCAGAATATCAAACGAAATTTTGTGCTGCTTTTACTTTACAGATGCAAATAATAAAAGAACGATTGTTGTGTTCTATTGATTGTTGCGATTATATGACGTATGAAAAGGTTCTCTGAACTTTCTGATTTTTATATTACATGAAAAACTTGTGCGTGATACAATTGTGCTCTACGAACAACCTTTTAAATTGCTAAAATGTTTGCAGCGTTCGAAGCACCCGATTTACTAAGAAACTCGATATTGTTTTTCGGCACGGAACGGCATCATAAGAACGCAAATCCGCAAGTTCTACTCGAGCCGGTACGACCAGTTTTGGATCGACCCGACGACCTTGACAGAAATGTGTAATATAATAGGCGGAATTAATTGGAGATATTTTGTCTGTGATGACATTTTGTGCGGCCGCCTTAACGAGGATCACCTCATCGCGAAAGACATGCTGCAGAAACGCCGAATTTGATTTGTGTCCCAACCGTAACAGTGAAGCGATGCAAAAGCTACGCGTAATTAATTAATTTGGTTAATTAAATCTTTGTATGTGATTGATAATGCTCGCCAATTTTCGTTCATCTATAAAGTTTTCTCTCAACTTTGTTTCTCTTTTAAGATAAAAGTGCCGTTAAGATAAGGCACGAGCGTTTTTCAGATATCAAAAGTGAATGTGAAGTTAAAAGTTTAAAGAACCCGTGACGCACGCGTTGAAAGCAACATACATTCTAGTAAGAAAAAATTCGAATATTTATATGCTTATTATTAATAATTTTAATAATTCTACAAAACTTCACATAATTGTCGTGGTCAAATCACTAAAATAGATAAAGTATTAAGATCGCTTTTTATTTTGGATTAAAAAAGATTCTTCACGAATCTTTAAAAAAATATGTTTTTCTCAAAGAGTTTCAAAGAGTTGAAATTTATGTTTAATATTAAAATATTCAGACGTGCTCTTGTATCAAATTACTGCAGTCTATTATTGTCTCTGTTCAGGCCGCGCAAGGCACGTTACAGCCAGGCACCTTTTATTATGATGTATTATGCCCCGCGTATTAAGCGGAACCTAAATAAAGATAACTCTGGCCTGGCCTGGTACCCTAACCGCCTTTATAATTTAAGCCGGGCTCTGCACGGCGAAACGTTATGCACACGTGGTGTCTCGCATATTTTTTCTTCTCGGTAATACGTCTTGGAGCATCTTTCTCGGTATTATTGGTCGATAGTGCTGTTTTTTAACTCTGTCGCCGCGACATGGTTTTTGATGTTTTAGCATAAACATGGACTGCAAGCATTGGAAACGACGTGGAGTCAAAACAATCGGCAAACACAATGCACGCGTTTTGAAACGAAAGCGCGACTGTAGGCGCGAAGAATATAGGATGCGTTCGGCGTTTTTACGGATTGCCATTTACAATCCGGGATATGCTTGCTTATGATCTGACATCGCTTCCGGTCACGAAAATATTCGTGAGGAAGTGCTTGAAAATTACTAGCTAATTTATTGAATTCTTTTGAGGCTTCCGCGTTTCCTGCGCAACAGCCGTATTGAACTACGATGTCAGAAGTGAGAGAAAGTCACGTAAACACCTTCTTCGCACCTTTTTCTAATCTTTTCCAGATATATTTTCGCATCGTCCAAGGGAATGAAGATATTTAAGGCGATTACGGCAAAAGAATCTTATGTAAACCGTCCTGAATGTCTGGATAAATGCGACTGTATTTTTGGAGTTTCGCATTATTAATTAATGAGCAGCATTTTCGCTGAATGACGTGAGGGGGCACGTTGAATCAGCTCTGCTCGTCGAAAGGTCGATGAATTGCTTCAGCGGATAATCGCGAGGTCGTTACCAGCCTGTAGTTGTGTTGGTCGATCGAAAAGGCAAAAAGGGAGATGGGTGAGAGAAAGGGTAAGATAGAGACGGAGAGAGATGGGGGAAAAAGAGACGGGGAGAAAAACGGCGTTCCTGCCAAGAGTTCTCGGTAATCCTCAAGTCAGTCTTTGTGCCGCGGAATAGGGAAGGCGCATGTCTGCAAGAATGCAAATCGCAAACACAAGCGAATCGAGAGGAGCGTACGAGCTGCGTCGCTTACGGCCGATGATTGCAGCTAGCGTCACGTAAAGTTTCATTCACGTTATCTGCACAGTCGCCGTACGCCGCGACAGGCGAGCAATCTCATTGGGAAACGCTTCTTCTCTTTCTTGTTTCATCAGATAAATCTTGAATTTGCATTAAAAAGTTTCACGTTATTGTAACTTTCCAATTTTCTTCACCCGCATCAGAATTTGATGCAATAAAATAAGTTTTCATTCCATTGGTCCCACCAGCATTATTAAAAAATTTGTTCCGGAGCTCGAGAAATTCAGCGCTATTTATATGCTAATTTTTAAGCTGCCCTATCCTCAATTTTGTCGCTCGAGAGTTTGGCAGGAAATCTCGTTATATAATATCAAGTAATTCACACGCTGAGAAACGTCCTCGCTCTCGTATAATTCGGGCATCGGAATGCGTATTTAACCGAATTAGTTGCTCGAGATCTTTGATAGCGTAACGTAAAATTCACGCGCTATAAGTCACAAGTATTTGAAATAGGTGAGGCCTGCACACGTTTCACTCGCGGCGCACGTGCGCGAGTGCCGAGAGTCTGTATTTCCGAAAAAATAAATAGATCAGAGAGTTCATCTCCGTTAGAATGTTTAATCAAGGAAGTTAACGTATCGTAGTTGGCGGATAGGATAACAACGGGTGGCGCTTCGTTTGTAAATAATGCTCTTCTAATAGCATCTGTATAAGTCGCCGCTACTTAAAATAAACGTGAGCCGAATCTTCTCTTATTTCATGTAAACGTGCGATGTGTAATAATCCGTTCGATTACATAGAACGTCTCATTTATAAATAATTTCAACGTAATTTCATCTAATCGTTAAGAAATGATTTATTTCGACACGATTAATTTTCCAATTCAAATAATATTAATTTTCTTAGAAACGCAAAGCCTTGTATGCGTTATGTACGAAAACATTTGATAAATGAATTTTTTTATCAAGATGTGCTGATTAGGTATTATACATTGTCGTACTTGTACTTTATAAATTTTATCGTGATTTTCAGACTGGTCATATGAAGACATCGATGGGCAGCTATTTTATTAAACCTACCGAACATTGGCGCGAAGACGACAAGGATTCTCTTGGATCTTCGTTACAACATGCAATCTACCGCGTACCTACGCCTGCAATTAATTTGAACGATGACTTCGGTAATTCCGGAAAGGGAATTAAAAATCGCAACTGCGGTGTGATAGGTAAATAGAAGAATTTCATTTATTTCGATTTTACTTTACGATATGACGATGCGTTATTCGTTTGGTATGTGGGGTAGTTCGTTAGTGACACAGCCGGGAAAAGGGGGTCATTCTGCGCGAAGAAACGAGTCGAAAGAATGCAGAAGAAAATTAAACGACGGATTGGTTTCAACGGTGGCTATCGAAAATTTACCGATAATCAATGCTTAATGTTTTATCCAACAATGTTAAGATCTTGATACTTTTGTTATTAAAATAAGTTTATTTTTATTGCTTTTTAACAGATTGAAAATTACCGCCCGTCATTATTTTATTCATTTATATTATAATTATATCTGAAATTTGACACGCATTGATAATAAAATTACATTAATGTATTCATGTATTCATGTATTCGTAAACATATCGTTAAGAATTGACATAAAATATCCATAGCGTATTAATACTGGTTGCAATAGTATATTAATACTGGTTCCATCATTGGTCGAAAGTAACGAGAGTAAATCAAGAAGCATTTATTTATTCTACCGCGCCGGACCACAATATCACGATATCCACGGTTATTCAGATATGAAACGCATGTTCACGTGCTTCACGAGGCTTCGAAGAAAAAGCGTCGAGTCTTTTTTCACTCAACGCATACTCGCACGACCACCTGTACCAAAACAGGTTCAGGCATTTACGTCTTCCCTCGGGCGGATTCTGATGTACCATCGAGACAGCTTGGCGACGCATGTACTCTCTGTCCACAAAACGACGTCGTTGATACTGTACCGTCGAAATTTCCTCGTTTCTTTTTACATATATCGCTTATTGAAACTGCGGCGTCGCTTTAAATAACGCCGACCTCGAATCTACGTTTGCGACGATGCAACTGTAGACTTCAGCGATATCCTTGGGGATTTTCCTGTTGAATATCGAATTAATTGATTTAATCATAATTGTCAAATGGCATTTTGTCTATGCTCACAGATTATGACTCGGACAACATCCCCTTTCCGTTAACAGACGATATTTCCGCTCGTAAAGTTTACGTCGGGGAGCGTTCGCGGGAGCGTAGATCATTGACGCGGAAAACCGCATCGTTGGAGCGGTTTTCTAGAGAGAAGGAAGAGAAATACGGGCGCTTTACAGAGCTGAGCGAGCATCGCCGGGATTTTTTTCAAAGATTGGATTACGACGACAGGTATAGACACATACGCAAATTTTGTACATAGAACTCGAAAGAGAATACATTTATTTATTCTCAAGATGTTTTCGATTGCGATCGTTAATCCGTTAAACTTATCGAGTGATTTTTTTTAATTAATAGTAAAATGTTCTAAAATTAGTGCAAAATGAATGACATTTCTTGTAATGTTTGGCGAAATACTAATATTTTGCGGATTACAAGCCTTTGAAAAAGCTTTAAATGATAACACATTACTCTTTGTATAATTTAAAGCAGATTTTATTTATTAACGGAATTCCTCTACCTTTTCGCGGAAGAGTTGACTTCAATCTTCATAAGGAACAACACTATGCAGGAACAACTTTCTGCATATTCTGGGACGTTCTGTAAACGAATCTGTAGCATGCGTCTTACGAATTCCAGGTATTATAGTGTGGAACGTGAACGTGGGTATCAGAACGAAGAATACACACAGGACTCGGAGATGGACCCGGATCCCTTCGTGACGTGGAGACCGCGACGTGCCTTACCACGTGAATATTTCATCGAGATCATGGTGGTAGCTGATGCGAAAATGGTGGAATATCATGGCTCTGGCTTGGTCGGCTACATTCTTGTCCTGATGAGCACGGTGGGTACATATCTTCAGACATAAATTGAAAATAATTTAATTCGCAATTGAAAATTTAATTTCGCATTCCAAGTTTCTGCGTTAACGTCGCGCTAGACGCGTTAGACGCGTTAGACGCGTTTCCTTAATTTCCCCATAAAATCTTATACATGGCACTTAATGCGTTCGTTTTTATATCTAGAATATTCTACAAAATGCGTTGTCTTAGCTTTAATGATAAACTTTGATGAATTTGGAATCTATTTTTTTATTGCAAAAACCTCAGAGTAGTTGAAACTTTTGAGTAATTAACTTAAAATAGCGAGTTTCTATTGAACTAAATTTTAAGAGAAAAAATGAATGATAAAAGAATATTCTTTAATTAATTTAAATAGACTGATATATTTTAAAACTTTTTTTTTAAAAGAATATAATATTAAAAATCAGAGGATACAATAAATAATAAGTAAATAGTCTTTAAATTGATCAAAAAATTGCGAAAAATCTTAAAAGAGCAATTCGTATTAGTGTATAATGTATATTATAGACGTGGCAATTTTTAAATCCATTGATAAGGATCAAGTAATATAGTACTATTCATCGTGAAAATGAAGATGAGATAGCATTCTTCCAAAGTAAATTTTTGATAGGAAAAAACATTCAAAAGAAAGAGAGGAAGAGGAAGGAGATGGGAGATGTCGATTCGATGTAATTTGACAATTAGCTTCGTCACGGCGGTCATTACCGAGTACGCTACGCCAGTTATGTATCCCACGCGAAGGCCACACCTCACCGGAGGGCAACATCCTGCGAGGAGTTCGCTTTCACGAACCCACGCCTGTCGTCCGCACGATGATTCAATCGTGTTTCTCAACAACAATCGATCGACTTTAAGATTCATGAATTCTTTATGAATGAAAGAGAGCGCGGACGAAAGATTGAAATAGATTCTTTGTGTACACAGTGTCTCAGAATAGATCGGATGTCTCTTTTAACATGTATAAATGTTACAGAGCCTTTAATCGAGAAAGAAACATAGGGACTCGCGAAATAAGATTTAAAGAGTAATTAATGATTAATTTGCTGCGACCAAATTACCGGATATATTCCCATCTGCTCCCCTGGAAAGATAGGTTTCACGGATCTACAAGGACCAGTCTATCGGCAATCCGGTGAGCATCGCAGTGATGAAGATCGTCAAGACCGAGGAAATATTCGGTATCAGACATAGTGGAAGCGATGGAATCGCGGCGGCCGAAATGTTGAAGCGATTCTGCCAGTGGCAAAAACACAATAATCCTGACGAACCCTCTCCGGAACATCATGATGCTGCGCTTCTGTTAACCAGGTTTGTATTAGAAAAATTTATATTATAAAAATATATATTCTTATATGTATCATACAAAATTTGTTATAAAAGTTAATATTAATAAAATAAGAATAATCCTAATTATATGCAGTAAACTAAAATTTTTCTCATCTGAAACAAACTAAATTTTTAAAATAGAATTAGATAACAAAACTGTATTTATTTAAAGTTATATTCATAATTTTATTATCTCATTAATTTCAAAATTTGGAAATAAGTTAGAATAATTAACAAAATATTTAACGACGAATATAAAATAATTACAAATACTAGTTTTCTCGAAATTTTTTAACTCGATTTAATTAAGATTTATTAAAACAATTGTCTCAAAAATGCAGATCCGAAACTTGAGGACATGCGATATGTACAAACTGAAAATAATTTTCAGAGAAAATCTATGCCACAACCCGCGTCAAAAGCGTTGTGATACTTTGGGCTTGGCCGAGCTGGGTAGAATGTGCTCGCCTGGATCTTCGTGCGCTATCGTGCAGGATAATGGATTAGCTGCGGCGTTTACCATCGCACACGAGATTGGTCACGTGTAAGTAACATTATCGGCCAACGTGCGATCTGTATACGATCTGTATGACGTTTTTTAAAACTTATATATTACTTATTAATTAACCTTTAAACTTATATATTACATTACTTATCTAATATGTAAGATAATCTAAATTCATCCTGTGAAAGATACGTCATATCTTCTTTGCAAGATCATTGCTGTGCTACATATACTTGACACGAGATGTTACCACGTTTGTAGAGATTTGATCTAATTTTTCAATCTTGTTCTTTTATCTTTTTTATGCCACATCTCGTATTGTCACTATTATATTTTTTTAAACATTCATGCCATTTAAAGAAAATATCTGAATTGTATTACAGACTTAACATGCCGCACGACGACGACGCCAAGTGCGCGGGTTTTAGGAACCGTTCGGGTGTGCACAACGTGATGTCCCGCATGCTGGATGATAATACTTTTCCCTGGGAGTGGTCCAAGTGTTCCCGACACTATGTCACCGAATTTCTCGAGTGAGTCAGTCATTAACTGGCAAATGACTCGGTTATAAACGATGTGCCGGGGAGCATTCTGGAAAGAGATCGTTATTAATTGACTCATGACCTCTATTTAAGACAATACGCAATGCGATGTAAGGTTTTGTCTGTTGACCGCGTTGATTTGTCTTTCTTTTCATAGCGATATGGCTCGTGTGCATTTTTAACCCATTAATGATCATTAGCCAATGTCCATCTTTGAGACGAGAGATTTATTAAGTTGATGTTTAATAAATAAGTTTTTCTCTTCTTTTAACATTAAACTTTCAGATATATTAAAACTTTTCCAGATAAATAATCGTATTTAATTTAAAAGTTTTTTTGAAAGATTATATTCTTTAAAAAATTATCAAAATAAAATCTATTTTAGTGAGAGACACACTTGATATGTCTCAAATTAATTGATATATTTGTGCTTAACTGGTCTTAATCGAGTTAAATAGTTTTGTTTTTGCTATTCTTCTTAACAGAATAATTTAATTATGTCGGGTACTCTTAATCAGATAATTAATTAATTGGTTAAAGATTATTTTTAGGTCTAAATTTAGCGCATTCTGAAACTTCATTTTATTTGAATCGTGCTTGAATCGTGAATAGAAAAGCCGAGAATAAACTGTTTGCGTCAAACGTAGCGATTTCTAGGAAACAGATGTCGGCCAGACAAATTCATTTCGATCGAGAAAGGCAATATCGAGTTTTTCTGTGACATAGAAGAAGCAAGGAACGAGTCATCGTCGTCGGTTAGAAATCCGGTTTAATGAGATTCTAACCGACTGTTATACACTTATAATGTACTTCACATGTTGTCACAAGAAATATAATTTCTTTATATAAAGACTATTTGGGTGAACGAGCTAAGCTCTCGTATTAATTTGTACTAATTTTTATTCCAGAGCTGGATATGCCAACTGTTTGCTCGATGAACCCAGCAAAATGATGGAGAGACAAAACGGCCGGTTACCCGGCGAAGACTATTCGGAGAACAAACAGTGCGAGCTCGTCTTCGGGCAAGGATCCAGAATTTGCCCTCACATGGTGAGTGATGGTAAGTCGAAAACGTTCTCTTCACGCGTTTGATTGAGGCATATTTGCCGTCATATCATGGATAAAATATATTCTACTCTCGCATTTATTTTAATTTCGTTTAGCTTGTGTCTTTGGATATTTTATGGATTCGCGATGTCGCGAAATAAAGAATATTCAATAAAGATCGGAGATATTTTCTGTTGGAAGTTCAAGTTCTTGTTTCTGACTTCCCTACTCCGTAGCGCTATTACGACGAAATTCACTTAAGGATTGAAGTAAATTGAGGGCTTGGTCGGTTACCGGCCAGGCAGTGTGTAGGAGACTGTGGTGCACCGCACCACTGTGGGATCATCATCAGCAGTGTCACACTCAGCACATGCCCTGGGCCGACGGCACACCATGCGGCTTCGATAAATGGTGTCATCGCGGCGAGTGCGTCTCGCGCAGAAACCTCGAGCCGGTGCACGGCCAATGGGGTGAATGGGGAAGATACGGCGAATGTTCGCGGACCTGTGGCGGCGGCGTGAAGAGGAAGTATCGCGAGTGCGACAATCCGGCGCCGAAGAATGGCGGCAATTATTGTATCGGTGAGCGTGTCAAATATCGCAGCTGCGGCACCAGAGAATGCCCGCCAGGAAGCCCAGATTTCAGGTACGTGCTTAACGCTTTGTGTAAAAAAGATTGTGTAAGGCAAGATTAAAAATCTATCGATTAATTGGCAAGTTAACCGATAAAACATTGATTTTTTTTTCTTTTCTTTACAGAGAACAACAGTGCTCGAAATTCGACAACAACAATTTCAATATTCAGAATCTTGCCAGAGATGTTAAATGGCATGCAAAATATACTAGAAGTAAGCAATGATTTATACACCATTTTTTAATTGGATGGACCTAATCCCATCTCTAATTTTTATGGAAGTTATGTAAGAAAGATACGATTTTTTATATAAAATCTTTTTTTTATAGTACTGCCACAAGATCGTTGCAAACTGTACTGCCAAGTGGAGAGCAATCAGTATTACATGTTACGCGACAAAGTAATCGACGGGACACCCTGCGGCCCCGACACTTTTCACATATGCGTTAACGGCCAATGTAAACCCGCCGGATGCGATCACGTCTTGAATTCAACGGCTGAACTCGACACCTGCGGGGTCTGCAGAGGCGACAACTCTACTTGTCAGAGGATCGCGGGCGCCTACAATGCTAGCGTATATGGTTACACCAAGGTAGCTAAAATTCCTGCCGGTAGCAGCTACATTGACATTAAACAACATGGATGGCTGGGCTCTCATAATGACAGTAATTATCTCGGTAAGATTATTGTCGGACAAATTTTTTTAATTAACGACGAATTGACGAAAATGTTACATCTAAACAAATAATAAGAATATTAACATACAAAAATAATATTGTCATCTTATTATAAAAAAATTATAAATGAAGATTTATTGTGAATCAATGTATGCTAGAGCTGTCTCAGTTTTTCTTTAACAGTTTTATCATTTCATCCATTTCTGAAAACATTTCAATGTATTGTTACACAGCATTGAGGATTGGAGAAGACGGCGAATATATCTTAAACGGGAATTTTATGGTAATGCATCGTAAAGTGGTCGTGCATACTGGCGTCACTATCGAATACAGCGGACCGGAATCAGTTGTGGAACGACTGAATAGTTCCCGGCCTATCGCCATCGATTTAATTTTGGAGGCAGGTTCACTGTTTACATTTTACAATTGCGTCACTTAGCTAAAAGTAGTTTCTCCGGCGATATGACTCCGCTCAACCAAGAATACGGAATTCCAGGTATTATCCGTAGGGAACGTTTATCCACCACAAATCACCTACGAGTACACTGTACCGAAAAGAATCCTAAACAGTTACACATGGCTGCTCAGTGATTGGTCGACCTGCAATCGAATGTGTCAGGGTATGAAGTATCGTAAGGCCGAATGTAGAAGCAGTGAGCACAAGGAAGTGGTGCCCGACGCTTATTGCAGAAACGAGGAAAAACCGCAGGAGGAGAGTCAGATATGTAACTCGCATTGTACACTACAGTAAGTAATGCGTGTGAAGACGCAGAATCAGTAGTATGTATAATAGAAAAATAAAAAATTTATAAGATATAAATATGGAAGGAATGTATATATGATTTTATGTGTGTAATCAAAGTTTAAATAGTATTTCATTTATGTTGACTTTAGTTACTGAATTTATTTAAATTATTTTCAGATGGCAGATGACTTCCATGTCTGAATGCTCGAATCACTGTGGCCCAGGAATGCGAACTGTCACCTCGCGATGCGTTCAAGTCTTGCTAGACTCGTCGCATCCTCCGCGGCCGATACCGGCGCACGCCTGCTTGCATATTGAGAGACCGAGCGAGCTCCAGCCGTGCGTTGGTCCTTGCGACGACGCTCATTGGAGTTATAGCGAGTGGAACGCCTGCAGTGTCTCGTGCGGCGGCGGTGTACAATTGAGAAGCGCGATGTGCGTTGATTCAAACGAGAGACAGGTACGAGATGAGAATTGTGCTAGACAGGAGAAACATCTCAAGAGAATATGCAATCAAGAAGCTTGTCCAAAATGGGATCTGGGAGAGTGGAGTCTGGTAAGATATGTGCTAGAGATATGTGATAAAGATGTGATATATTAAAATTAGATGTTAATTTTATATTAATTATAAAGAAACGTATTTTAATATATATACAAAACAATAGATTTGCACTTTAAACATTTTTTTCTGATCAGTACCTTCTGATAATAAAATATTGATCTGTCACGCTTTAAACATTTCACGCAGTGTTCATGAATAATTTGGGTTAACAAATGTCATGAAATTTTATAGTGCTCCGTGACCTGCGGCGTTGGAAAACGGCATAGAGCTTCCTGGTGCCAGGTCGAGAATCGCGTGGTATCGCGCACCTTCTGCAGCGGTACACCGATCGTAACGACGGAGGTCTGCGATGCTGGTCCTTGTCATCAGTGGCATGCCGGTGACTGGAGTCCGGTACAGTATATTGAAGAATTTTTATCTATAATTATATGTTTAATAAGCTACCGGATTGAATTTAGTTTCTCGTTGTACAGTGTTCAGTAACGTGTGGCGAAGGAACATCACGAAGGAAAGTTGTTTGCAAGAATGCAGATGGTACACCGAGTGACGGATGTTCCATCTCTGAGAAACCAGAGACTTCGGTTACCTGTACGCTAAAATCATGTCCCAATGTTGTAAGTTTGTATTTATATTTATTTATTTATTTATTAACGATAGCAATTCTTTGGGGCAATAATACAGTCAAATTACAAGAGACTTGATTTAATGCAACAAAATAATGTTATTAATATAATTATCGCGAGATAGAAAGACTAGAAAATGTTTAAATTTGTATGAAAAAAAGATTAGAGAAAAAATTAAAAATTGTTACTATCAATTAATTATCTTAATGATAAAATTGATTTTAAATATTTGAATAAAGAATATTTATTTGAATAGCATATTGAAATTAATTACATTTATAAAGAATGTAAAAGCAATTTATGTAGTTATTAATTATTTTTAATATTTTTTATAACATAACACTTGTAAAAGAATCTTACTTTTTTTCTTAGGTGAGTCAACCGCCGAGCACATATTCAACAAATCTCCCACGTGAAGATGCATTCCCACAAGAAAACGAAATCGATAGCAACGGTATTACATTCCATTCGGGTTACAAATGGCATGTAGGATCTTACGGAGAGGTAAATTTATTTACTGTATTATATGTTTATTAGAATAGCTTATTCATATTATATAACTTATAACTTTCAGAAATTCTTAAATTTGCAATTTATAATTTGTAATAATTCGTATTATTTTTATATATAATTCGTCATTCATGTGTAGTGCTCGCGAAAATGCAATATCGGATACAAAAACAGGATAGTGAGATGTGTATCCTCGGAAACTGGGATGGTCGCGCCTGACTATTATTGCGATTCTAATCAACAACCTTTAGTCAGGATCTCGTGCAACCATCACCCATGTCCGACTTGGAATACCGGCGACTGGACGGAGGTATTGAAACATTTTTTGTTGTTCAAAATTAATACATATCATATGATCATTATTTCTTATATAAAATTAAATATGATATAATAATATATATTTTTTTATATAAATATCTTTCACGAAAACAAAAATATACGTATAGTGATTCTCCTGACTAATAATGCTTTCGATGATTTTAATGATTTAGTGCGATGCAATATGCGGTCATGGATTCGAACATCGTCAAGTTCGTTGCCAAAATCATCGCGGTGAAACTTTGCCAGAGAAGGAATGTAGCGACGAACAACCGAAACACGTGCGAAGGTGTCAGAAAGAATCCTGCAGAAGCTATCCTAAAAACAGTAGGGAGAATAATTTGGAATCCAACATTGTTCGTAAATGGAGAATATCTAGTTGGACTCCAGTAAGTAAACTGTATTATGTAACATCATAATATGCAACAATGTTTTTTGTTAATGAAATTGTCGGTATCTCTGAATATTCAAGAAGCATTATGCAACGATACTATGAATCTTCCTATAATAACATGATAATAATAAATACAAATTAATAAATAAAAAAAATTAAAGTTTTATCGAAATTTATCTTTATATGAAAAATTAATGAAGAAAAAAGTATATATATGTATGTATATATATATATAAATGTAGGCGCTTTAAAAAGTATTGACGAACAGAGCATCGTTTTAGGAAAACCATTTTTAAGTGAGATGTCCCAAACGAAACTTCTCTTAATTCATCTTATTTTAATAAATCATAAACGTAATAAAACAATTAAAACTCTTTGGCGAAATTCTATCGATATGTGAACATGCCAGGCAACGGTCTCGAACGTTAAATTTTACTATCGCGAATGTATGGCCAGTTTGCACCGAATCGAAATATTTTGCAGTGCTCGAAATCATGTGGCACCGGGATTCAGACGCGAAGAGTGGAATGTACGATGAGAAGAGGCAACCATGGGCCAGAAATACCCGTTAAGGACGAGCAGTGCTTGAGATCAAAATCGCGCAAACCGAAATCGCAGAGATTATGCCAACGCGTTGCCTGCGATTTTATCTGGCAAGAAGGCACCTGGTCGGAGGTATCCTTATACCTCAATCTTACGCCAGCAATCATATTTGCTGCTATGTTCAATTTTATAAACATTTTACAATCTTGACAAAAAAAAACCGTGAAAAATCAAAGTTTACACGCACGCAAATGTTGGTGTATATATAGCAAGGGAAAATAATTATTGCAACAATGACATAAATAACTAATCCTAATTGATCGTATACGAATAATACGAGTTCTATATATTCTGGTGAACTATGGAAGATGCATGGTACTTTGATAACACACAGGATCATTATTAGATCCGTGCGAGATATTCGCAATTTAACATTCTCTTTCAAACGATGGACTTTTGTCATGCATGTCATTAATTTCACGTTATATTTATTGACCAATTTACACAAGTGTGTTTTCTATTTAATGAATGTAAAATTATGATATTTGATCACTAACGTGTGTATAACTTGCACTCTGCCTAGCAGATTTAAAGAATATTATTTGTAATATTCATGCATAATACTATCTACTAATCAGTAAAATCTTCTGGGAAGGTAAAATGCCACATATTATACAACTTGCACTATACTACAGAGAATAATACAACCACTGAACGTTTATGATCTTATAATTAAAATGACTTATATCATATATCATAAATATATTCTTATTTCAGATTACGCATGAGCATGGATCCATTTTAAATTGATTGCATAATTTCGTATTATAATTATTTTACATGAGAGAATGTATCTTATTGTTTTAGTTCAAACGAACCGTCAGCAAGTTGGTGGAAAGTCTAACAATAAGGGAAAGTTCAACTTTAATTGAGTAGATTATAATTGAATACAAATGCAATTGTTTTTAGTGAATATTAAAATATTATCGAAAGACAAAGAAAATTTTTGCAACTGTAATTAATAATTATGATAATTTGCAATACCGATTGGCTGATACATTCTTTCATTGTGACATTCATTTCATTACAATTTTCATTAAGATACGATTACAGAAATATTGTACTAATCCCTGTTTTATAATAGTCCACTAGCGTTTTTCTTTTCTTTTGCCACAAAGAATATTTAGTATAATAAAATCAAAAGAGATTTATAAATATATTTATTTTTTCACCAGTGTTCAGCGGATTGTGGTGGAGGAATACAACGTCGTGCAGTCACTTGTCATCGAGTAAATCTCTACGGATGGATCGATCCAACTCCAACGGAAGGTTGTCCGATGGATCAAAGACCAGTCGGCGAACAGATTTGTAAGCTACGCGAGTGCAACGATAAATATTATTGGACTACTGGCCCTTGGAAAAAAGTGAGTACATTCTTTGAAATTCTATTCCGAAATCAACATTGCTTTATCTTTTCTCCGTCTTCACCATTCTTTCTATTTTATTCTTATTATTCTTGACATTTTAAACATTATTTTTTTCAATTTTTATTATCTTTTATATATTATAAGTTGTAACGACTTTCTTTGTCACACTGAAGACCTTATTACATGTCCTCATTACAGGTCGAAACGTTTTTAATTTAATATAATATTGTTTATAACATGTACATCCAGCGTGGTTCGTTGGTTCTTATCTAACTTATGTTAATTCATTTATCGAACCTCAAAAAATTCAATATTTGATTCAATTTTTCTCTTGTATTTTTTCTACATTAATTTTTCTTTTCTACAGTGTAACCATCCTTGCGGACGCAAAGGGCGGCAGATCCGTAGACTTTATTGCCATGATGCATCCGGCAAGAAAGTAGCGCGGACTCACTGTCCAGCTGAATACAAGCCACAACGAAAGCGCAAGTGCAATCAAAGAAGATGCGGTCCGGTCACCTGTCTCGAAATCCAGAAACGACTCAAAGTTACTACGGATGGTGAATATCCGTTGTTAATAGGTGGTAGAAATATGACGATTTATTGTCACGGAATGTCGAGCGCTGAGCCACGAGAATACCTGACTTTGCCAGCTGGCGACAGTGAAAATTATGCGGAAATCTACGATAAAAGGTTGATAGACTATTATATTATTCTTGGTATTTTAAACATTATTTTTTTCCAACGGTTCAATAACATTTCATGTGGCGTCCTGTAATGATTTGATTTTCAGATTAAAAAACCCTCATTCGTGTCCATTCAATGGTCAAAGAAACGACAGTTGCAACTGCGTGTCCGAATTGGGGATACCTGGCAGAACGATGTTTAAGAGGGTACGCGTAGATCCAACGACACTCTACATTATAGGTAAATATCATGTTTTATACATACATTAGATTTAATTTTTAATCAAAGAAAATTTGGAAATTACATTTGCAATGGCGACTTTTTTGGAGAGGGGAAAGAGAAAATATATTTATGCATTTTGATTATTATATACTTTTACATTACATGCAGTTATATACATTTGGTACATTAGAGATATTTTATGTTTAGCGAACGATTACACATTTTCGTGGACGAAAGGAATGCAACGCGTGGAGTATGGCAAAGCTGGTGATTGCTACAGCCTTACTGATTGTCCACAAGGACGTTTCAGTATTGATTTGAGAGGAACTACTTTGGCATTATCACCAGAAATTACCTGGGTTAAAGAAACCTCAAACGCCTTTCTCGCAATCAATAGAATTGTAAGTAAATAATTCCTAATAGAAGAAACCGAGCTATCTAAATTCTAAAGATTATGTATTTCACATTTGATACGTTTTTTATTTTCTTTATGTAATTTTTTTATTGTTTTATATTTATATCTCACGCGTATACGTATATAAAATTTAAAACGAAATTAATACAATTTTAAGAAATAATTATTATTAATTATTGTAATCACTTGGTTTATATTTTGTCATTTGGAAGTTTTTCCAAACTTTTTTCTTTAAGGATCAATTCCAACAATTTTATTTAAATATCCTTATATTTTATTTAAATTTCCTAATAGGAAAGGGACACATTTTAATTAAAAATGCAAAGATTTTTTTTACTTCTATATTATAATTTTTGAAAATATATTCTAATATATGTTCTTTTTATTATTTAGAATAATCAACGAATCGTCGGTAAATGCGGCGGTTATTGCGGCTTTTGCAAGCCGAGGACGGGCCTAAAGCTGGACGTATTGCCTCCCTAGTCACAGCCATCAAATTTTAGTACTTCATCTATCTGTCCTATGATCCCGCGATCATAAGTCGCGGTATCATAACCACCGATTTGCTTTAAATTCGATTAGTTTCTTAGTAGCTCCTGGAAAAGAATATATGTTTTTCCAATATATGTATATTGGAGTAGCCGAAACTCATTGGAACAGCGACCGATATAGCGGAACGCACATGACACGATGTATGTACAATCTATCACTGCCGTCACGCATGTGCGATTATACTAAAATTACAAGTTACGATTACGTGTTTATGGGAAATGTGTTTTTATGGATGCAAAACTAGAAAGTTTGCAACTGGAAAAAGAAAGAAGGAAACAAACAATATTATCTTAAAATGAGTATTTTCATAATTAGAGACGTTTTTTGTCGCAGTTCGAATTTCCAGTCATAATGAATCATAATCGTAATATGCATTTTATATACAGAGTAATTGATAATGGTATCATATTCGACAAACACGATTAATACAGGTATAATGCTCTCTTTCGATCTTATGATCTTACAGTTTGCTTTTATCGTGATGCCACTGCCGTTTTTCTACAAACACCTCATCGATTTTAAAGAGGACATTAAGGAGACATTAAGGAGAATTGATACCTTATTTTTACTTTTAACAATAAAGTATCAATCTAGAGTAATATAAATAAATACGTAACTGAGATGAGTATCTTGATTAACGTCTTGATACAACAATTAATAACAATTTGTAGCTTCCAGATAGCAAGAAAGAATACTCGAGTGTATGGTTTTTTATACAAGTTGGACATCTTATACGATGTCTTCTTTACTTGCAATGAGCCATACAAACAAACTCGTAAAACTTATTAAACAAGTTGTAGGATATTTTCCTTTTTTTACTTGTATCGCGCATAGGAGAATATAGTCCGTTTTATTTCGAAGATATCGCAGTAACATTAATAGCATAGACGTGTGTAAAATGAATAAATCTATTAGTAAAGTTTTCACAGAGTACGCGTGTAAAGTAGTTTGAAAATGGTATATAAGTACACTGCGTTTATTAGAGATTAACGCGCGACATAGTTTTGTCTCGCGTCTAAAAAGAAATGTTATGTAGGCTGTTACGAAATAATTTTCCAAACTATCTCTACAAGTACTTAGAACAGATTGAAGCTATTTCTTCCTTAATGAAGATTGCTTTTGCGACTCCTTTCTTGTCGCTTAGCAAATATATTTCCTGACAATGCATTTGAAAAGACTATAGTCTTATTATAATTGAGATTTAACGACTCTTTTACGAGAAAATGCTTTCGTTAAGGGAGATTTGGCTTCAAATTGGTCAAAATGAAGTTTATGAAATTTATTTAGTGACATTTCGCACTTATTCACAATCCCGATGAAGGATAAAATCCGTTTTTTACCTTATATAATCATAGCTGTTACGTACAATCGTATTACGTTACTGAAATAAATCCACGAAGAATTTGTACAAAAAGCTAATAATATTTATACTGTGAAGTAGTAATAAAGAAAACTTTATTTGTATTTTATCGCACCGCATCAACTTAAGGAACGATTTCAACGTGAATGCGGCGTCAATTAGTTTTTTACCTTAAAAAAACAATCAACAAGATTGGTCAGTACAATAAATCGCCTTTCTCTAACGATTGCGACACTCGTGTCATTAGATATGAATGTTAAAGTGCCCACTTTGTTTGGACGCTTTACAATTCAGACGCCTGTTAGCTATATAAATACGCGTATTTTGACAGACTGCCATAGTTAATATTATTATATGGTATATGTATACGTAATTGTTAAGTATATAATCTGCCAATCTTGGCCACGTTGTAGCATAATAAGATTTGACGAGGACAGAGATAGTGCGATCTATCTCGCAAGCGCGAGTATAAACGCATTTTTTTAAATAACCATTTCCGAAGTGCCGAAATTAACGATGTTAATCGCGACAGTTTCGATAATGTAAAAACTTTACTCTGTAAAGAAGCGCGAGATTTACTTAATTTCTTGTATTAACGTTAGCAAAGCTAGTGGCGGATGGTGCTGTGACCGATTAGCAGCGATGTTTTCTACAAATTGCATGTTGTCAAGACGGAGGCGCTATTAACATATTATTTCGCGTATGTCTAATGCACGCTTCAAACGTGCGAAATTTTATGTTATGAGGCATACATGACGCTTATTAAAGAATAGTACACAGCACCTTCAACTTGACTTTGCAGATAATATAACTGCCGCGAGATCGATTCATAACATGAAGAAAGGCACGCTGTGCCACGAATTTACATATCTAATATCGTAGGCAGCTAATTGGTCGGTTGTTCGATAATTAAATACACGTGTGAGAATCTGTTATTTTAAAGTTTCATCGCCGACAACGTATCACATAATGTATATTATACGTCATAAATGTCTTAATGCCTATTAAATAGGTATCTTTGCGAACGCAACGTCTTCATTATCATGATATACCTACAGAATTCTAGGATTTACATTCTTTTCATTATAATTTTGTTTATAGAATTGCTGCTACTTTAATGAAAATATTGAAATATATATAGTTTTTTCAATAATGATTAAAGATACGAAATTTATAGCAAATTAAATTTTACGAGATACAATAAATATATTCTTTAGTTAAAAATTTAAATGGGCTTTATTTTGATCGAGCTTTTAAACATATAGCTGCACAGAGATGTATAAAGTTGAAGATTGGAAAAATAACTGATAATTATTGGTATCTTTCAACAATTTTATTAAATCGCTTTCAAATTAGCCTGAGGACGTATGTTTCTGTATATCATAATAGTGATAGAGTTTGTATTAAAGAAATAAAAAACATTGGATATAATAATAACATAATCATTGACAATCCACCTTTTATATATGTTTTTTATTTTAATCTATAGGTGTAATCGATATAATAGAAACGTTTTATTAATAGACATAATTTCAAAGACTCTCTTTTTAATGTGAAAGTTATTTTAATTGTCAGTTGAGACAAAACCTAGTACTCAAAATAAATTGATATATATCTGGGGGAGTGTAATTTGAAATATAAGGAACGATTTACATATACATATATATAGAAAGTACTCCCTTAGTGAATTATGTAGACGTTTATGTACATATAGCATCTATATAAATGCATATGATTTTGCTAACAGTAATTATAATCCTTTATTGCTAATTCCGAGTATTTCTTTACCCTTTTCATGGCAATTGTACATTTTATATAAATTTTAAAAAAACACGAAATATATTTTTGTTTTATTTTGTAATGCATTATGTTCTAGCAAAACTAGTTCTTTAGAAAATTAGTATAAATACCGGCTTTTTGCAATGTAACGTGCGACCGTAAAGATTCTATGTGAACCAGTGTAAATGTCCGAATAAAATATGAAATATCTCGTAAAATATTGATTTTAAATCGTTATTTTATTTTCTTGATATTCTTATGTACAAAAACAAGAAAAATTTATTTATGAAAGGAAAATATGTTATCTTATTAATAAAATAAGAGTGATTTTGAAATTTCAAAGTCATTTAGACAAAATTATTCGAGTAACAAGATATTTTTATAGCAACTTATACTTAAAACATTTTTTCGAAAATGTCTTGTTTCAAAATAATTGACTTTTATCGAAAATAAAATCACTATGTATATATACTTGAAATTTTGCTAAATTTTGGGAATCAGGATTTTTATGATTTAATCTTTTAGACTTAAAAAATTTTAGGATCTTTTAAAGTTACAATTTTAAAAAATTTAATTAATTACTCCTATTAAAAGTAAGCTTTAATTGATAATTTAGTTTATATCACTTTGTTTAATTTAAATATATAAGTTGGACATATACAAGCTTTGTTCTTATTTTAATTTTCTTTTCTTTTAGTTATCTTTTACTTCTTTGTTTTTTTTTCGACTATGGGTACGTTCCATTTATCGCTTGCAATTGGTAGAATCATTTCATCCTTGTTTAACATTTGCTTAACGACAAGGATGAAATGATTCTACGTTGTAAGCGATGGAACGCACCCTATTTAGTGCACTATTATTCTCAAAAGCGCATATATGTATGTGTAAACATGTGTAAATATCAAACTGGAATATAAAGACTAAGCCTATCTTGCGCACTTCCTAGAAAAAGCCCTAGAAGCTTTTCGGAAAACCTTTCATAAAATTATCTTTAATCTATTCTAGACAAAGAAACTTCTATCTAATCTTTCCATTTATGATAAACTTCAACAAGAGAAACGGTAACGTCTCCCGCTAAATACGCTTTACAAGGCAAAAGTTCTTAAATTATCCTAATCAGACCTCCAACGATGTTTCACTTATGTGGAAATAGTAGTTTCAAAATTATTAAATATTTTTTATTAAATACATCTTCAAGATGTAAGAGAATGAAGTAAGACAGATAATTTTAACTGAACTAATTTTAACTTTATTTCTTGATAGTTATAAGGTAGAATATCATTGAAGTATACTTAATGGAAAATTTCAAAGCTTTATACATATATTTACTGATAAAGACAGAAATTTTAATTATTTATATAATCTGTGTCTACAAAAACATCTGTCAGCCTATAATATCTCACTGTTTCCCTTGTTCTCACAATATGCTAGACAATACCGGAAATTCGACGAGTTGCCATAAAAGTAGAAAACTTGTGGAGAATGCGTTTGTCGCCCGACGAGAGGTATCTCTCTATTATCTTCCTACAAGACGGAGAAGCATACACAAGAAGCAGACATTTCCATTTCTGGAGTGCGTCGACGATAGTCTTCTATGTGAATGAGGGAACAATCGATGTATCGTTCGTATAGTCGGGCACGTACTTTTTCGAATTCGCTCACTGCCTTAATCGTCATACTTCTTCAAATAAAACTGCAGTTCCATTTGTAATAGAACTACGTATTTTAATTTAGCGGAAATTACTCCGAGGAATTGACATAAGAAAAGACATTAAAATTATTGAAAAATAAACGGCTATTCCATTACATAAAAATCTATGTGCAATACATACAATTTGCTTAAACAAATTAGCATAGTATGTATACAAGGTATCATATTTGACATTTCCTTAAGTTAGCTAGTTTTATGTCTTACATAAGTTCATGATAAAGAAGATTGCTACGTATTGACAAATTAATTAAAAAAGGTAATATAGGTTTTCAGTGGGACAAACCGAACACAGCATTTATGTTGTACTAGTTGTTTCGTTACCTTCTTTCCTAATGTACAGTTTAATTTAAAATCACTCCCGAATGTGCACGAATGCCACGAATGTTCTGAAAAGTCCTCAGTGTCCCCTGGCATATTTGTACAAGAGAATAACGGAATTCCCCGAGTTTGTAAATATAATAGTGAATTCGATCAATTGAGGGTGCCACGAAGCGCGGAAAGAATAAGTAGTAACTTTGGCACCATTCTCTGATCTAGGACTATTCAGATTTTTATGCTGCCTATGTATAAAAATAAAATTTATAAATAAAAGTAAAGAAACAATTTAAAATGATCTTAAATGGATATAAATTAAACTTGGGATGTCTTTGTATAAAAATGATCAACTCGAATTAAATTTGATCTTGATTCCTTTATCTATAATTTTAGACGTTTCATTGAAAAGTTGAAAGTATCAATAAAAAAATGGATGGATGGAAACTCGTTTTAGAAATCCATATTTCACATATATAAGCGTGTTATTTATTATTAATTTATTATTAATTTATTATTAATTACACATGTATCAGAAATGTAAATTACAATTTTGGGAGTTGCTTTTTTAACATTATTAGAACGTAAAATTTTAAGATATGTACAATTACGAAAGGGACCCAATAAAGTAAGGATAGTAGGAATTTTTCAGCCTTTTAGAGATGCTATTAAATTATTTACTAAGGAGATTATTGTAATTTATAAATCTAGAAATTATTTATTTTTTATTTATATTATATTGTCCTATTTTTTATTTTTTTTATAGTAGTAAATTGATTATTATATAGAC
>VBVQ01001150.1:0-33003 GCA_011636635.1 Tetramorium simillimum
ATATATATATAAGTATTATAGAATTATTAAATAATTGTCAGAATATATATATATATATGTATATATGTATTTTTAATAGTTGATCAATATAATAATAATACAATAATAATTGTTTTACTCTTGCCTAAAATTTGAAAATTATCGTTGTAAAAATAAATAATAAAAATAATTCTTTTTTACAAATTCTTTTACTTTTGTGCATTTTCTTTTTTTCCAGTTTTGATATGATAGTCCTGAAATTTTTCCGAAAAACTTTGAAGCAGAACAAGCTTTCTCAACAACTCTTGCGTTTACAAGTTGTACAAATTCCATTGTCAATTTAGTGTGTGATCGCCAATAAATCGCCAAGGCGAACGTATTTTAAGGCATTGCTAGACAGAAGGGAATCTAAGACGATGCTATTGTTCGCACGACATGCTGTCCAAGTCTGCGCTTTGTCGAAAGGCAATGGGCTGTCAAACTTTGTCGAAAGGCAAAAGTTGCACGCTGTCAAAATGTGAATTTCTTCCAGTTATTAAGTACTAAAGAATATAATAGACATAAATTTAGTATCATTGCAGAACTCTTATATATCTACATCAATTTTTTTTAATTTCCAAGAAGAATTTAGAAAGAAAAATATACACGGTCAAATATTTATATATATATATTTTTATATCTAATAAAATTCAAAAAATGAAAATTTCTATATTCTTATGTGTATATTTATTTAGTTTGTGTGATCAAACTATAGATCCGATCAAATTTATCGCTTTGTTTTATCTGAAAAACATTACATTATTACATAAACGTATATTGTTTATATAACGATGTATTGTTAAAAAAGAAAGAATCTTCGCGATAGAAGATTCACAAACGAATCGTTTTCTTTCAGGCAGGAAAATTGATAAACGAACAACTTCTTCACAAAGTCGGAAAAAACGATCGCATGATCGTTCTTCACATGAAACGGTCCGCAAAGCGGGTAAAGGTATTTGGTACGGTAGAATTTCGTTCAGTTTCCCGGCAAACTTTCAGTAATCCTTAAGTTGATCACGAAGTCGGTAATTGGATAGCCGATGGATCCTGCACCAAGTAAAGTTTCCAGTATATTGGGAATCACGTACGTTGAGAACGAAATCCATTCATGCACGGATGGAATATGCATAAATGATCTCTCAACAGATTCGACGATGTTCAGATAGTCAGGTTAATTATGGTTATTAGCACACGAAACGCTTTGGATCTTAATATACCGAGTCCGAATGTGCAAATGTATTTCGGAATTAACAGTAATCCTTGACGCATAATTACTGAGGTATCATAATTTTGTGAGAAAAATTAGAAATTAGAATTGTCTGCAATAAGAAAGAAAGAAATAATTTCAGCCTATTTATAGCTGTCATTAATAAATAATAGTTATTAGCCCTTATATAAATAATAAAATTGAAATGTATACATTTACTATCTAATATATTAATATAATTTTAATTTTAAAATAATTATGTAATTTTATATTTAAAAAAAATAAATTTTCCAAATATTGAAATATTATGTATATAAATTAACTAAATAATTAACATTAATAATAAATATAATATAATAGGTAATATTTATAAACACTTATTCCTTCTCTTAAATTTTATTATCGGAACTAACGGATTGAAGAATAACACTTAAAAAATTTTTATTGCAGCAGTTATCAATCTTTTTATGATCATTAAATATTGAAACGAAGATAGATTAATGTTCTATTATTGTCCTCTCATCGCTGGTTATCGTAAATTATTCTCTATCGGATGAACAATAAACGTCGATGCAAAATTATGTCACGAGGCTATGCATTCCACGCAATTCTTGCATAACCTTCTAAAATCACATCAACAGACAATTTATAATTATGATGCGATCAATGTGTTGTATTAAACATGATTCGCTTACTCCTAACATGTGCTAGTATCAAACGTAATATTTCCAATAAAAATACTTGTGACGACATAAACAGGGAAAAATCAAGTTTATTTGTGATATGTTGGTTTCTGTCAGGTAAATTTTCTCTACTAAAAAATACTTTATATTAAATATTTTTCTCGGAGTTTATTATATAGAAGGGTGCTAGACGTGTTTTATTAAAGTCCAGGAGGTCTGAAACTCAGGAGGGGGTCATACAGAACTGCATATCTGCAAATTCTCGCCGGCGCGAAAAGATTTTAATTAAATGCAATTTTTATAGAAGTATTTAAAGTTTTTTATCGTAAAGGGTCTGTCGTGAGTATGAACCGCGTCAAATTAATTCTGTCTATATCGTCAGATGAGTTTTTACAAGACTGATCACAAACAATGGCATGTGCTATAGGATTTCACTTATCGTTTATATTGTTAGGCCAAATACGCTTTTTGCGCGAGTTGCCTTTTTGCGCATATTAAAACACGGTCTGATTTGGTTTCATCAGATGAAAATTGGAAATTAATGCGCTTCACGTGATAATCGCCCAGTTTTTTAAGGCCAGTTGCATTTACATCAATTAGCTCTTGCAGCTATGAATTATACTTTTTGTGTGTCTACTATATTTTTAACTATAAACTGTAAAGAAGTCGGTTAATTTTTGACTAATATTAAATAATTAAATTTAAAAAACAATTAATGTTAAGCAATTAATTGTGTGTGTGTGTATATGTGTGTACAACTTAACATGATTTAATTATAGAATATACATGTACATAGTAGTAAAATGTTTAGTTACATAATTATATAAAGGAATTAAATGAATGCTTAACTGAAGATAATCAAAGAGATAGTGATGAAGTGCTACTTTAGCTACAAACCAAATTTCGTGAAGTTAATATAATAACTGCGCCCTCATGTCGGTACGAATATTGATCCCAATTCAAGTGTGTTACAAATTTGATTTAGAGCATAATACAAGAGACATTGTCGCAGATTTTCAGGTAACATGCACCTTCCTCGTAATCCCTGTTTAGATAGCACATGTAAGCCTCTGTACTTTCATGCTTTAGAGAGACATACAGATTAAAGATCTCAATAAGATGTTTATCTGAAGATGTGCTTACGCCTCGAACGAGGTACATGCATTTAAGAGAAACTCTTAAGCAGCACTCTCGAAGTTAGAAGCCCGAATCGCAGCCACGTGCAGAGTAATTGGCCGTAAGTACGATAAACTCTAAAAGTTGCCAGTTTATTTCGATTTTCTTGAAACTTTAAAGTTTCTGGACTAATCAATTTAACACCGAGCATCGCCTCTTTATTGCGTTCTTGATTGCGGAAATCAATCATTTTGTAGGTAATACATCTTTTACAAATGTTTGTGTGGATTTAAAATTAAAGTTGATTTCTAGATCATATTTCTCCTTCTAGAAGAAACGAGGGAGGATTTTCAGGGGCACGATAAAACAGAGATTTGTTTTCGCGTGCCTGCCAGTTTCCACAAGATGAAATTTTAATTCCCCGCAATAAAACTGAGAATTTATTTCCAATAAAGCCGTAACTTTATTTGCCATAAAGCTGTAATTTTCCACGTTGCAATTGGCCCTAGATACCGTAGCATTATTAAAGCATAATTTATATGCCTTTCTTACGATTTAATAAAAGCGACGCAATATTGTAACAAAAAGTACGTAAATTTAGTTTGGTTTATTTTAGGGTTTACGACTTCTTTGTATGATAAATATGTTTGTATATTTAAAAAGTTATTATCTAGCAATTTGCAATGTTTTTCATATTTCATATTTGTATTTTCTATTTGTAATTTATTTGTAATTTCTATAATATTAAAATAAAAAACGCATTTTTTAATAATAATGTCAACATTGTGACATAAAATCACATTAAGTGCATTTTCTTTTTTCTTTCAAAATATTATCTGCTGGTCGGTTATGCCCGTTTTGCCGTAATATTAAATTTAAATATTTAAATAATAAAAACTGAAGTAAAACTACGAGAAAATTATTATTACTTAGTCTTTATAATTTTACAAATTCCTAACATTAACATATTTCGCATGTGTAAGTGACTGCAAGTATAAGTGAATTTGCACAGTTCCGATTTATATTCTATTCATTTCTCCATCTTTTGATTGCAGTTACAAAATATCTTCGTTAAGGATTTATCATCCGCAAGATAGTACATTTGCATTTATATAGATCTGATTTTAAAAAGATAATGTTTTTAAATTGATAAATCGATATGCCGTTAAACTACGGGGCTTCATAAATATTGACTTCAGCCAGATTTAAACTGCATAATCTGTTGTTAATAAATAATCACATTAAATATATATAATTATTCTTCTACTTCAAAAAATTCAAAATTAAGGATATTGTCTATTAGTCTCTATTATATGTATATCTTTGTCATAATTTTTAATAATTTTAGCATAAAATTATCGAAAAATGTTTATTTTATTATATAGATTTATTAGAGAGATTTATTATATAGATATACATTTTATTAGAGAGATTTATTATATAGATATACATTTTATTATATAGATAATAAAATTTAATTGTTCAATTTTGATCAAAATCTGATTTCTTTTACAAAAATTATAAGTTATAAATAGAATTTATAATTAATGTTTTTTTATATTTTTCTTTTTTCTTCTAAATTTAGTCATGTCGAATCGCCTTATAAACAACTTCCATTAAAAATGCCAAATCTTCCTTAATTTGATCTTCATTTTTGGTATTCTGCATCAAAGTCCATGTATTTTCTTATAAATTATCCATCGCGGTAGTCGCAGGTGCGACAAGAAGACCTCCGCAATTTCTCCGCGAAGGGTACCGGCGACGCAAGCGTGTCGTTGTAACATGTCGTAGGTCTTCTCGCACGTCTGAGGATGTTACGTAGATCTGCATGCATATAAGACGTTGCCATTAAATCACGAACATTTGCATATCATGGGTAGAAGAGGCGAGGCGAATCCGAGGGAAGAGAAACGATCCCGTCGGTATCGGCGCGCTGTCGAAACCGTGTTACACGCGTGATGTACTGCACGCTTGTTTCCAAGCGAGACGTCTATTAAGTGGCTCTTCTCTCTCTTTCTCTCACAAGCCGAGCCTTATATTACGAAACTTCCTGTATGTCGACCCCCGACCATCTTGGCGAAACTTTGAAAAACATATTTGTCGGTATAATTTAATGTCAGTGTTAAGATAAGAGGATTAAGTTGTTGCGCAAGGAATTTCGCGAAGGTACGACGACTTTTTAGTACAGCGGATAATTTAAAACTGGGTTTGTTATTCGCGTAAGCAAAAGCAGAGCGTGCAAACATCGTACCAATGGAACATTGCTACACGCTCTAATGAACTCCGCTTAATAGGCTTTGCGCTTTCACAGTAATTTCGATTGCGTTTTATTTCAATGTACTGGATACAAGGATTCGCACAGTCCACCGTAATAATCGCCACATACACAGAAAACACTCGTAAAAGACTGAAGTGGTAATCTTTTTTTACACTATAATATTTTTTAGATAGTTATTTTTATTTAAAATATATGTCACAAATTTAACCTTTGTTTTAAGCTTTAGCCAGTTGTGGACATTTTTTTTGTAATGTATTACAGTAAAGACAAATTCAATCGTGATTTGCCTTTAAAGTGTCGAACGTTTAGAATATTTAATTTAATTACAAACATTTCAACATTTCAATAATTTTTTTTTCGTTTATACCAGTAACATTTAATTTTCCATTCGTGTTTCCACTTTATTCGTTCGCTAAAATTTTCCACTGCTTGACAGAATTGCTTGGTTTAAACCATGATCTCTCGTAGCTGAAAATTCTCTGTACACTTCTGAAAATGGCTGTGGCACGTTTATGAGATCGAGTAACCGTTCCAGTGCTACGTAAATGCAGTCTGGGTTACCTACCCTCGAGGGTAGTAGCTACCAGAGGTGGAAGATACGTAAACACAAGTGTAACAGGTGCATACGAACATGTAGCGACAAAGACAGAGGTAAAACTGCCCCTTATCTGGCCAACTATTTAAATGAAAATAACTTAAGCGATTGCAGCACTCTAATCCTCTCTAGAATCTCAGCTGGCTAGAAGACAAGCTACAATATAGGAAAATCCGTAGAGATCCATTTTTTAAGAATGGTGATGAAAGGATTATGCGAAGTTCATCCCTGGAGAATCTTGAAAACGACGTCTTCACCGACATCGTGTCGTTAATGCTACGTTATTACATATATCGAGAATCGCGGTATCTTATGTTGTACGAATCATATATTTTACGTTTCCTCGCACAGAATAGACTTTCTCGATCATCGAATTTTGAAATAAAGTCCAAAGGATAATATTTGTAATTCTCTGATGTAAAATCCAATAAAAAAATATAACAATAATGTATAATATACATATATATATATAATACAAAGTATATATATTTTTATTACTAAAAATAACCGAGCTGTATTAAAAATTTATCTTTAGTACTAAATGTATCGTTTGTCTTATTATAAGAATTGCAAATGTGTTGACATTTCCCTTTAAAAAGTCAAAATACCTACCGATATTATTAGCATTTAAATAAATGACAATTTATCATCTCCACTCTCACAAAGAAAATAATTATAAATAGGAAGTGAATAGGGATTAACAGTGACTTTTTACGCTTTCATTTATTACGTGCGGAAAGCTAACTGGTCGGATGCAATAGAAAGGAAAGTGCTAAATGGACCGATGGCGACATAGCTGTAGTAAAAGGTTACGGAGAAAAGGTCGGTCAGTGGTCCGTCCGAAAGGAAACTCTGCAGCTTTCCAGTTAATCTTGATTCCGCCTCCTAGTTTTTTATTTGACAAACCAGCTTTATGTGGCCCATCGTTGGTGCTTCTCACAGGCCTGCGAGACTTTGCTGTCGCAGGAGAATTAAAGCCTTCTCTGGTCAGACCGTTTATTTGCTGTATTGATTCCTCGTTCACGTGTCATCTCTTCAGCACAGTAATTCTTTTACTTCTGTTTAATTGGGTATAAAGACAATTGAACTTATTTTCACTATTATCTTATAAGGTAATTCAACAAATTATGTTTCTTGTAATGAAACACAGGCTTTGTCAGTTTAATTTTAATTAAATTTTCTGATCTGTCTGTGTAATTTATTGTTCTTCCGTTATTTATTATTTGTTAAAAATAATGATATGTGCTTTATGCGCTGTGTATTTCTATTGTAAATAAAATGAGGAAATTTACAGGTAGAAAGAGAAAATTATTACGGAAATCTGTCCAACGCAAATAATTTGTAAACTATCTGATTATTTGTTTATTCTCCTTATATGTCATTATTTTAAGCGAACAGTACTTTCCAATTTATTATGAAGGCTTGTAAAATAACAGAAAATGCAACTTATATTATTTCATTGTATTAATATAAAAAATAAAATTATTCAAAAGAAATAAAGTCTTTTATCTAAAAAAAAAATTAATTATATAACATATAAAATATGTTACACATATTAACAAAATCTTAAAAATTTTCCAATAATTTATATTAAAAAAAATATTGTTCGGTTTGTTACGATTTCTCTTTTATCATCATTATACAGCAATAAGCTACCATACTTTCATATTTCAAAGCGTCGGAGGTTCCGCACCAACTTCCTCGGCGACATTTACCTTGTTACGATCATTACGCCGTTGTTCGTAATCCTCAAGTTTTAGAGGCGAGCAGGAAACCAACGGACATCTGGCTGTGGCGCATATTGCCCGTTTAAACTCGGTTAATTAATTTTCTTGGGAATTCCATCGTTTATATGGCGCACTGCTGGAATTCATTGTCCCGTCTTTCGCTCGCTGATATTCTGGTGCAATGCGAATTCTCTTCCATCGGTGATCGATTAAGCATATTGTCATGAAACAGGAATGGCACAGAGCATTACGATCGCAAGCGCAATGTTCGCATTAGAGGAATTCGTTTGTGTGTGTGATTGTGACATTAAGGTAAATTAAACTAGGTTTACTGCCAGTTCGGATTTCTCTAATGGGATTGTCTGTCCATTTACGCTTTGTATGGCCAACATTACTTATCATTTGTAGCAGAATTTGACTTTGATGACTGAACGTCTGATAATGGATTAATCATTTCTTTATAGCTTGTAGATATCTGTGTTTCAAGTTTCTGTGTTGTAGTATGGAACGTATAATCCACTGCATAATCAATACTTGCGATGAAACAGAATAGAATATTTATATTTTCACACTGGCATGCATTAAATATTTATAGAAATTTAGATTGCTAAATTTGATAGATATTACACCCAATGATAACAAATGTAAACAGCATAAATTTATTCATGGGTTTTAATTTGTATGAATTACTTGATGAATTATTGTAAGAATATTGTGAACGAGGAAATCTATATATACAGGATATACAATTAAAGAGAAACATATTCACAAATTTATAACAAAGGAAATCATTTTAATCATAAAGACATTTTTAGAAATTGTTTACATGTCCGTCAATATCTTGATATTGATTTGGTAGCTATCCGTTGCTTCTGGATCGATTTGATACGGTTAAAAATATTCTTTCCATACAGTGAGAAAAGAAATATTCTTTCCATAAATCGAGGAAAGAAATTTGTTTTCACTTCGCCGAACCAATTCATGAAATTTCTAAGCTCGATGTGACCATATGGGAAAGTTACGGTTGAAGAACGAGGCTTAGAAAGATGCCATCAGAAAACGACGCCACAGAGAAAGATTGAATATAGAATTATGATATTCAATGGACAGTAGTGAAAACATGCTGACAATATAAAGAAGATCAATTTTTTTTGTTAAAGAACAAATTAAGGAATAAATTTTGTTCTGCAAACATTAATGATTATTACATTTTATTCTATTTAAACTTTTAAATACGGAGCACATTACGAAAACCTATGCATTAATGTTAAAAAGATTTGTTTTTTAATTTACACTTAGTTCTTATGATTAATAGCGGAACAAATAAAAATACATACTTAGATGTCTACGATAGATAACTGTATGAATATACGTGGATGACTTGGTGCTTATGGCAATATCTCTCGAGAACATACATTTATGGTCCATACTATCTAAAACCAAAATACTATATTCGTTCGATCATAAATAAACGAAATGCGCCTGGTCTATTATAGTAAAATCATGTTTATACGCTTATCAAAAATTGTAGATATTATTTTGTATTCAAAACACATTTTGCGAGAACAATAAAAGTTTCTAGTTAACTGTCGAAAAAGAATAAGAATAAAAAGTAATATTTCTTAAGACAAGTACGTGATTCAGTTATAAACTAGGATTTTAATCATCCCTTTTACATATTACATCGACGGTTAAATAAAAGTGCATTGTAAAAAACGGGATTTCAGAATATTTTGTTTTACATACATTTTCCATGTACATGTCAGTTAAAATGAAAGTTAACGCGTGTTCAAACAGTATCAGCCCTCGGGTCAACGTCGCGACGATTGATTTGGGTGAATACGGCCGCGCAAACAATTGGATTCTATTTGCTCGGATCATTTATTATGTCGATCTCTTGTTCATTTTTTGCGTATTTCAGCGTATCCTGCCTACATGTAGATATTATCGTATATTGTTCGCGAACATTTCATGTTTCGCGAATTTTATGAGGTATACCACTGGATACGCATGCTATGTATTTACCGTAACGTTCTCGCAAACATATTGCGAAGGAAGATAATGAAATCCATGGAATATAGATGCTTAACAGTTCTTATATCAACTGTAATCTTCATAGATTATTTTTGTAATATCGATCGAAAGTTTAATATCCTCAAGTAGTAATAATTATATTCTGATTTATTCTGATTTTATATTCCGCGATAATTCTGCTAAATGATCTTGTCACAGAGTTTATTTCATAATTAAGAATTTCAATGGAATATCAATCGATAATTTACATCTCTAATTCTAGATTAAATCCAATTATTCTCTGAAGTCTCTTTTCCAAAACTTTAGGATTATCATCACGCTCCTTAATGAGCGAATTCTCGAACTTTGCGTAACAATTTTCTTGTACGTATACACCCGTAAGAATAATTATAGCATAGATGAGCTTTTCCAGCAATCACACTATCGGCGGGATCAACGACGATCGCGTTTACGGCACGGCAGACAATTTTGCGAAGTGTCGGTGACAACGACGGATGGTGAATGGTTTGCCGAGTTTTGTGTGTATGTATCGGATGCTTTTTAAGTACGACGCCGGTTCACACGTGCCGCTATATCGTGCATATTGCACCGTAGAGCCGCGCGCGGCAGGGGAAAGCTCCGAATGAAAAATGCACTCCTTCCACGAGTAACGTATCACCATCGCGTTGCCGGTACGACCATCTTTTTCAATGTCTGCATTTTTCAAAGATTCTGATGTTACTGTCCGCGAGACTTACGACCGGACAGCGGAAGTTTCTCTTGAAAGTCATCGAGCAGGTCGTTGTTCGCACGCTTCTGTACTGAAGTTAGTAAACCATGTTGCTGCACTCCAATAGCCTGTATACTGCATTATACACACAGGCGGAAAAAAGAAGAAGAAGGTAATATAACTTTGTGAAGAAAGAGTTTTTACTGGAATAAGCTAAAAATTGCAGTACGAGAGGGGGGAAACACCATGATTTTCGATTAAAGTGCAAGTTAAAAATCTAAAATTGGTTCGTTTTATTTTGTTTACGTGTATGCGAACTTTAAACTAAGAAAAAATAAATTTGTATCGAGTTTGTAATACAACTTGTGCCGCCTATGTTTGTCTGTGTTTCTCTCTTCGAATAGGCGATATTGTAACAAGGCGATTAAGTACATACCTAACTGCTTGCATCGGGAAACGACCATAAGCAAGTTTGTACTTTGATATCTGAATATAGTCAGTAAATTAACAATTAAATGCTGAGCCTAGGCTCAGAACAGGAAACTATGATAGAGTTATTAATGAAATGAGTATACAGACAACAATCGGTGCAAAAGTGTTAATTATAGTGAATTATTATAAATAAGGTACTTTGTCTCACTGTTACTTTATACATCAAATAACTAACAATAAGATGCGGTTTATTCAGTCATTTCATATTATAAAAGATTTATTTTCTGATTGTTTATTACAGTGTGGCAAGGCATAAATGAAAATCTATCATATTTATTGAATATCAAGACGTATACTTGAATAAAATTTATTTTATTTCTCTTACTTTCTATTAAATGTACTATTATGCAAGTTTAATTTTTATTTGTTTTAACAATTTAAACATTTCTGAACTAAAAATACAGTTTAAAATTATATTTCAAGTTTGCAAATATATATATATATATATATAGTATATACATGTATATTGGGACGCACAGTTCTGTGGTAACGCAAGTGATCAGTAACAATGGGGTCCATTGATTAACCAGCCCTCATCCCGTATATTGACATGGAGACACAAAAAGCCATTTAGGGTACAGTGTGTATCCGTACCAATCCCTCATGTAATAATAATCAAGAATTCTATGGATAGTATCTAAAATCGATCGAGTTCGGCATTGATGACGAGGATCTAATTTCATTGCCACCTGTTTTATCTCGTCGCCAGTATTTTCTTATAGATCCGCAAGTTAGCTTTTACCAAATTTTCAGTAACCAACTGTCACACGTAAAACTCCGCCAAACTCTTCGCCATATATTTTAGCATTTTTTTACCATGTATTTTACGCCTTAAAAGGACTTTTGCCTTGTAAAACATACTTGGCGGGAGATGCTACGTCTGGAGATGATGCGTCTTTTGATATTTTTTTTTCTTTGTTATTAATGTATGTTATTAACTTTGTGCTTAACGTGTGCTTTATTTTTGCTGCGTTTATTCAAATATGCATTTCATGTATATCATTTCTTATGTACTGCAACGCGTTCTTTGTTATTAATATCCTCTACTATTTTGTTACTGAAAGACGTTATAACAACAATATCTGTGTTGTTGCCTCTCTTTGTTAATATCAAACTTTTTTCTTTTTATATTTCTTTTTAATTTGCTAAATTTTCTGTAAAAAATAAAATTATTTAAAAATACCTTGTAAATCTTTTTCTCTCTTTTCTATAGCTTGAATAAATTTTTGAAGAAAAATGTGAAAAAAATTTGATGAGAGAGAGAGAGAGAGAGAGAGAGAGAGAGAGAGAGTGTGTGTGTGTACATATTGAAAGAAAAAGAAAAGGTTTTTTAAAAGTGTAGGTGTAGCATAAATGTTTTTCCAGGTAATATAAAGCTATAATTTCCCAATATTTATGCAAAACATAATGTAACTGCGTAGTTCGCAAGCACACTCTCTCGGTGCACTCATCAATGAGTTAAGCCACGCAGATAGGCTGCATGCACCAGAGCACATAATGAAAATCGTAACGAGTATGAGAACGCTTTGATCTTATTACTGCCTTTGTCTTCTGTCGTTTGAAGTGGCTAAAATGAAAGTGCTGATTACGACAGCGCTCGAGATAGCTCTGATACAATAAAATAAATTTAAAACTATCAAATAGTAATTTCAAATGCATGAAATTAAAAGTCCGAAAAAAGAGATATTTTTTTTATTTTTAACGCGGGAGAAATATAAGTGATAAAAAGTAATATAATTATTAAAATAAAAATAAGTGTATAATTTCATATATTACAATTCTTATTTCAATAATTTTTAGTAAATAAAATGTTTTATAAAGCGTTTTATTTGACATAACATAAAAATAATATATCTCTTTGAATATACCTCTCTTTAAACTAGGTATGTTTGATTCAAATATATTGTTTAAACATACGATATAATATAGCTAAAGGGCATGTGCTTGCTAATTGCGTGTAATGGTTCAATGCTGTGGATGGCAATAATAATGGTAGGTTATTTTGATAGTTAATCGTCGAACATTGTGAAAAATAGCGTGGTCTGCGCGACAATCCTACGTTCTATCGTGTGAAATATGACCTCTCATGTTGACGTCGCGGTAAATGCGAATGAGTGAATGTGAAATTATTAAAATAACGAAAAAAGCCGCGTGCGCGCTTTACCGTTCACGTTGCTGTGTAATGCATCCCGACGCTTACTTTCGCCATTGTCGCATGGAAATTAAAATAATGCATTATGCATACGTGATGTTAGGGCTGTCCATCAGAAGTTGACATCCGAACCGTATATTCCTGATTTTCTCTGAAATTACGCGCATTTAATTCTACGTTCACATCCAAAATAATACGAAAGAAAATTATGATAATATACTTTTTTTGCAGAACAGTAAAATTATTGGATACGTAATCGATTCAGAGCTTATTACTCACGAGAACTACAAAGAGTCTCTCCTATAAAGCATTTAACTTCCTTGTCAATCTGAGCTTCAAAGGATTTATTCAATCAGCGAGCGACTTGATTGTGATCCAATTTGCTTATCTGCTCATTGCCGATGTTTTATTGCGCTTGTGATTTCTTTCTGGAAACATTTTAATTATTTGCATGACAATATCTAATTATTAAGTTTCAATCGATTGAAAGAAAGACATTAAGTTCTTAACATAGTTCTCTATTGATTATGTTATTTAGTCATTATTTTTCTTTGTATAGAGATATTTCTTATGTTTATATTATTTTATTACTATAATTAAGGAGGTTCGGGTGTTTTACAAAATATGAGAGAATGTTATAAAATTTTGGAATATGATTCTTAATAGCGTTATAAAGCTCCATAAATTTAAAAAATTTTTGTTACCGTCATATAAGTTTATACTTATTTGCGATAGAAAAATGAACATTTCTCTTTGAAATTAGTACGGTAATGTTCCATTCACAATGTATGAAATCATTGACGGTAAAAAAATTGAAAAATCATATTCCAAAATTTTTTAACATTCTCTCATTTTTTGTAAAACACCAGAGCCTCCTTAAGTTATTTAATAGTTATCTGACCTATAAATTTTTAATTTATAAGTTTATCTTCTTTCTAATAAAATATGTATTTTTAGACTGTTTTTTAAATTTTCTTTTGTCATGTATTAAGATCCTACGGTATAATATGCCTGCATAAACGTATTGAGATAAATTATTCGATAAGATATAAGACATGTGCTTCTAGAATTACTCTGCTAAAGTCGCTTTTTATCGATCTTTTCAACGATATTCCCTTCGTTAATCCCCTTAAATCGTTTCGAACCACCGAGCTCGCCAATCCCGATTGTCGCGCTTGAACATCTCAATTACGCTGACTTAACGGAGCGCGATAAATTCGCCGTTTAACCAACGAAGCTCCATGGATGTCGTGTTGAAGTAGATCTCTCTCGCCCTTCCTTCCTCTCTTCAATATGCTCTCTCTTTCTCTCTCTCTCTCTCTTTCTCTCTCTCTCCCCCTCCCCCCCTCTCACTTACTCTCCATGGTTTGTGGGTTCATGAAAACCGCATCACACGTGAAACTACGTTTCTACTTCATTTCTCGGTTGTCGGCAGTTGTTTCACGGTGACGATTGGCTCCGGCCATCTAACCAGCCGAATTGCGGTCGAGTTCGGCTCACGTAAAATACAATGCAATCTGTCTTGTTGTCAATACGATTCCACGTGCACATACTTGCACGACACGTATACGCGCCAGATTTTTTGGCCAACCGCACGTGGAAAGTTCACAGATTTCGCTATAACGTCATCAGGTAAACGGGAAAATAAACGATATAGGATTCAATCGAGATAAACAGGTCAGATTAGTTGTAACTCTGTTAAGGCGAATGACGGTACAGGTTAAAGCGATGGATTGAAAGGGACACGTCGAGGAACAGGTGGAATCGTTTAAAGTCGACAGTATCGTCGAGGAACAAAAAGACAGTGATTGATTGTTATTTTCTTTCACTAACATAAGAAAATTAAATTGTTCGAAGATTAAATGCTTGTACTTGTATTTAAAAAAGATTGAGATAAAAAGGAAACAAGATGTTGGTTTTTTTACATTACATTAACCGTTTTGCTACGGAATATGTATATTATTGGAACACATTTATCCTTGCTGACGAAAGGGTTAAGGTTTAAAGGATTTATTAGACATATATATTTTATTATCAATATCATTTAATCCGTTATGTTATATATCCGTTAGTATATGTAAAATATTTCACATTTAATACGCATTCATCTTTAAAGCACCAAAGCACCAATCGATATTGAGAGAATGAATCTTGGTGTAAGATGACAAAATCTGCAGGTAGTACTAAATCATCATTATCTGCTGTCGTGTAAGACACACTGTTCTGATTCGGCGTGGAAAGCCTGGCATAAAACACGGTTCCAGTCTCTTCACCGGCAGTGACTGGGTGGCCCAGATTCTTAGTCTACGTCTGTTTTATACGACGAAGTGAGGCACGGCCGGCTTTTTTTTTTCTCTTTCTCTTTATTTCACACGAGTAGGCAAAGCCGCGTGCTGGTTGACGCAGCGATAAATCCAGCGGCCGAAGCAATATGTTTTCTTCGTTGCAGCGGCATATCACACCTGCCGTGGCGAAATAAATTTTTTACAGCGTTCGAGTGCCGAGTTGCTGGATGGTCGGAAATGGATACATCCGCAGGTTGCATATAATGTTATGAATATTGATACGACCGAGGATAAACGGCAGCGTACGATAATAATAACATCGAAAACTAAAGTCGTATTACCAGCCACGGGGGATGTCCTATATATGCTTCATGGACCTGCATTCTGTTCAGCCACTTTGCACTATACGCACAGTGTCGCGGATCTGCTTCGGAAGTGACGTGATAAAGTGCATTTTACGAGCGCCGTTACCGCAAGAATTATTACGTATTGTAAGCTACTAAATTCCGCAGCTACGTGCAATAACTTATGGTAATTTCAGACCATAGGTCATTGAATAACGAAAATCACCAGGCTGAAAGTAGTAGTGTCTGTTTCTCAATTAATTGAGATTTTCCAATTGGAAAGGTAATACCATGTGCGAAAGTGCGAGATTACGAAAATTCCAGTTAAATATAGAAATAATGCGTAACACATTTTGGCAAATGCATTGCCTACCCGCGTACTACCAACGATTTGCATAAGAGACGTATGTGTATTTTGCTTTGCGGAATCGTCGTCGGTCGATTTAATATTTCACACCGGAGGAAAATGTATTCTCGGTCCTCCACATTTTATTTATTTCGTCTTGGCTTATCGTCCTGACGACGTTCAGATTTTTCGTCGTTCTCGAGGAAACGGAATTTCACGACTACGTATTTATTTGATTTAATATCATTTCAAGCTCACAAGCTTTGAATTAGTGAACAGTCGCCATGTAAAATTATGTAAAAGTATGTTTTATTTTTCATGTTAATGTAACATGCAATGTGTAACATTTGCAAAGTTTTTGGATCCAGATAACGCTGATGATAATACAAAAGCCAAACAATTTACATTAATTCACGTTGATATTGATTAGATAAACCTATCTCTGATTCTCAGTGAACACGGAATCAAATGTACGATTATTCGCATGTTAATCGTGTGACTTCAAATAAGTGTCAAATTTCACGCCTAGTAAGATTGAATTGCGTCGTTAATAGAATATTAATTTACACTCACATAAATTAGTCGTGCCGGTGACCTGCATATAATGCGAACTAATAGAATTGAGTACTTAATTGACCAAACAGTGCGTGTGTGCTACTAAACAGCATATTACAATAATACAATAATACAAAATATATATATATATATATATATATATATATATGTATATATGTACACGGAGACAATATTCTACCGAAAATTGGTATGGTTGCATGTTAATGAGGTAACAGACGGCATTATTGCAAAAATTAGTGTGTTTATAACAAAGATTGGTATGGTTTTAGCCAGTTTTTGTTATAAACACACTAATTTTTGCAATAATACCGGTCTGTTATCTCATTAATATGCAACCATACCAATTTTCGGTAGAATATTCTCTCCGTGTACTTGAAAAGTGTATAGGTATATGAATAGATTATAATTATATGTATCTTTAACTGTTTCTGCTTCCGGGAAGCAAATAGCATTTTCGATGCTAACGACCTCCGTGTGTCTCTCGTTTCTGTTGTAAATTAAGTAAGACCCTTAATGTAAAATCGTTCACGCTTATTGCGTCACAAAGTGAATCGGGAATAAAAGGCTCTCCGTTTATTCTGGTTGTTTTCAAATCGGGCAGGATCTCTAAACTGAAGGAGATCCCATCTGGATCCCACTCACCCTTTTCATTCGTTTCGTCGGTGTCAGATCTTTCCGACGACCAATAACGAGGATTTCGCGGGAGCTCTGCGACAACGACGACGACGACGACGACGAGTGGTGAGGGAGAAGTGCTCCGAAAAAGGAAGTCTCGTGAGACTTTATCAACATTGAAGAGCCCCGCGGCAGCGAACCGTGCGACATGTCTTTTTACGATGACGCGATAACGCATTTTGCCGCCGTTCTTCGCGAAAGGCCGCGAAGAAAGATAGAGTGGTACGGTGAGCTTCTTCCATCGGGCCGGGTAATAGAGCGAATGCTTTCGCCGCGTAATAAATAAGAAAAAAAAAGAAAGGAGAGGACAGGAAGCCGATATATCTGCCTCCACTTACATCCGCTTGCGCGAACGCAGCTCCGCGGCAAATGTCAATGCTTCCTCGATCAGGCTGAATTGCAAGTGATATCGGCCGTTCGTTTCAATATTGCAACGAACAACTTCATTTATCGAAAAGGTTTTATAAATCCCATACAGAATTCCATTTATAACATTGTATTATAAACGCCCTGTTTCTCATATTTTTATTTTGCAGTTTAACATGTGGCTCTATTGATAAAGCTAACAGCTTATTTATATTATTGTTATATATTATGAATGATATAATTTTATAGAGTGTAAACGTAAATGGTTTAACCTATAACAGTATATGTACGTGTAAAAAATCGCTGGGTATACGTAATTATAATGATTATTATAGTACGTAAACAAATTTGCATTCATACTTTTAATACATACATTGATATCTCTGGGATGTGATAATTCAATGTTTCACTGCATTGCGAAGTTTGCATATCTACGTTACCCATATATAACACAATAACAAAGCTTTTACAATTTACATTATAGCTATGTTGTAATAATTCTAGCAAATTACCAAATATTATACAAGGCGATATTATGATAGTAGATGGTTAATGTACACGCGATTATTCATTAAGTGTTATAACCAAGATACGTGCACCATTAGGTGGTATTTAATAATGTATGGTGCTTGAAGTATAAATTCTCAATAAAATCACGTTAGTTGCTCAACTATTAATTATCAGACGCACACTTGGAAATAAATTTCAACGACGTGAAAGAGCGTTAGTTAGTATCCCTTATGCACCGTTTATCAAAGGTGCTTTGCAGTTTAGGAATTAATATAATTACATATATATAACACGCTGTGTTAAAATAAATATAACTGATGCATTTCGCAAGAAATTGAGAACGCCTCGTTGTGGAAAATGATGACTGTAATGTAAGGTTTCTCATTTTTTGATTTGACGTCCACCGGTAATGGCCGAGAAAGAGGATACGTTGTATCTTATGCGTACCTTTATAAAATATGATCTCATCGGGTAGACAGTGTAGACACAAGTAAAACTTGTCTCCGACGTTCCGCGTCGGTTTTTTCCGGCGAATCAAATAATAAATCTTGACGTTGGCGTAAGAGTTCGTTTTCCCAAGTGACGCGGCCACGTCCCTGAGAATCAGGCGCATTTATTGGAAATTTTTCACTTATTGACGCATAGTCAGCAGTCAATTATATCTCTTTCATCGACAATATAAGCTGTCTGTTATACCATCGAGAAAGAGTCAAAAAATATTCATATTGACGTGAGACTAATTTCAAAATAGATTGTTATAAGAGTTATGCGGGTTCAATGTCTTTATTTAAATTAAAAATTGTTAATAAAGATGAATGCAAAAGAATGTCACTTGGGAATGTAAATGTTCTACATATGAAATTGTATTTAATATTGATTTAAAAAAATTTATTATAAAACAAATTTTAAAAGTAACAAATCTATACAAATGTAAGTACTTTTTCATAAAACTAAATCAGTTTTTATATTTTTTCTTCTAATTTTATTTTATTCTCACACAAAATGTAAATGCGTTAAATATATATTACATTTAAATATATAATGAAATATATAATGAAATTTTTTAAATAAAAAACCGCCGTAAAATTTTAGGACTAGAATATAAAGCCATTAGACAATCTTTAAATATATGTATATTGCATAAAGTAACCGTACCAGTATTTTATGTAAGAAGATTAAATCCCTTTAAACCTCTTCCATTAGGATCGTATATTTCTGTGCCATCACCTCGAACTATATCGGCCGGCGACGTGCAAGTCGACCTCTGCGTGAGAAAAGAGAGAAACCTGGACCGCAATATACTCCGAGATTCACCTAGGTGACTTATCTTCTTCGCGTGAGCATAAATAAAATTTGTTTTCTGTCTTTTTCGGCACAATTTCTACTACGGAATATGCACGCATATTGTTTTTCACGAGAAGGCAAATATTTCTTAGATGAATATTCCATTTTGTACGACAGTGAAAAATATTAACTTCATTTTAAGCATTTAACACCTTTTCTTATCGTTTTTATTTTTTTGTTTATCAACTTTTTTTATTAAGAGACTTTTAAATATTCAAAATGTTTATGAGAAGTCAATTTTATCAATTGCAGCTCTAAGTTTTATACATTCATATATGTATATATGTATACACTCTTAATCGTGTACCGCCAAAAACTGGAGGTACACGTTGTAATAAAAACCCTACGTAATTATAAGGGACATATGTATCATCCAAAATAGGAGGAAAAATGGTACCTCAAAATCAGGAGTTCCATTTTATTCGCGATACAAATGATTGGAGGTACATACATTTATATACATATATATATATACAGATGAAATCGCATAGGTGTTCTTTTATTAATATATGTAGATAAAATATAATTTACGCTTTGTTTATTATGAAATATTGGTATTCGTGCCGTTGGATATTTCTTTTGCCATAATAACCTCGTACGGCAATGCACTTTGCCCAGTGATTGTAAAGTTCTAGAGAATAGTGGCGTAAGCGAGTTTCTTTTAGCGTTTTCAGTATTGTTTTCGCAGTGCGCACTGCGTCAGCATTTCTGAAAGGACGACGTTTCAGCAATTGTCTTATCCTTGGATAGAGGTGGAAATCGGTTGCTGATAGTTTGAAAAGAACTACCTACTTAAGAACCCCACTGTTTTAAGTTACTAAGATAATTAAACTCTATTCATATAAAATAATTAATAAATGACTCTAATTTTACTTTATGCAAAATTCAGTTTCGCAATGTAAAATTCAATTCAAAAACAGAAGTTTTAGAATTGACAAAAATAGTTTTCTATACATATGGGAAGAATGTCTTATCTATTATAATAAATATTTTCTCTATCTCTCTTTTTTCTTCCTCTTTGTCTAATGATTTTTTATATTATGTTTTAGCATATCTAATATTATCATTAAATATGATATTATCACTATGTATAACATTATATCATTAAGTTATTTCACATATTTTAATTTACTTTTTTCTTATTGTTCAACGTTTTGCGCAGGAATGAGCTTAGCTACAAGTGATTCTGTAACGCTTAATCTTCATTTTCTTGATAATAGAAGTTCTTTACCATCGCTTTCGGCAATCTAGACGGATATTCACTATTTAATTGGATGTAAAGTGTGATTGACTGCGTCATTTGTCTTTAACACGTTCGCTGTTCGTCACTTGGATCAAACTCATTATGTGCTCTCCACTTGTGATGAATGAATGATGTTTGAATTGAAAGCAAATGAAATAGGTAAAAAAATATTTACGCAAATTGAATGTATAAAATAAATTAGAATTATGAAAAATTATTTATAAACTATTTCTTTGGTTTTCATATAACTATACATATAAGTATGGGAATAATACATAGAATAAAATATTTCAAACTTATCATGTCTGATCTTATATAATTTCTTTTCGAGCTAATGAAAAAAATAATTAATCCGGTGAGAATTCCCATATATTAACGTGAAAATTGGCGAAATTTCTGATGTGCACGAACAAAGGTAAAGTGATGTTGAGAGTTTCTTTTGATCGTGAAAGCATTGTCCAAGGCGGATTCCTTTCTACAGTTGGTACGATAAAAGCGCATTACTGTGAAGTACTTCGGCATCTGACGTTCGAAATTAGATTGAACGAAAAAAAATCAACAAAATGGGCTTGAAAAGATTGAATTTTGTTGCATCGCGAAATGTTACAAAACATATTAATCTTCTAATAAACTTAAAATAAAACATAATTATTGGACTCGATAATTGAGAAAGCATTGTATGTTATTAATTCAAATATTGATTTATAATTAAATATTAATTTATATTATTTTATATAAATTATTTGAAAAATAGATAAAGCGTATTGTTGAAATAATTTATAGTCGAATTTTCTGACTAAGCGATTTAATCTAATAGTTAATTATTGAGTCATTGATTATAGAAAATTAATGACTTGTTAATAAACCATTACATAATATTTTAATTATTCGAAGATGATAAAAGCTATTTAATATTTAAAATTTTATCAATAAAATTTATTAATTGTTAAGAGAAATTTACATAGAATTTTTAATATACATTTAATATGTAACATAAAAGAAAACAATTTTTAAATAATAACAAAAATAAGAATTTATAAGAGAAAATCATATTTGAGGTAATAAAACAAAAAATTAAATTAATATAATCTATGGTTTTTAAAGTCTCTTGTGATTGTAATGAAGCTTCCGGAAATTCGTAGACGGTTTGCGTGGCTATAATTGTACGTTGCAATAACGTCGAGCGCAATAAATCACATTCTTCTGGCACTTGCGTGGCTTAATTAATTTGTAACGAGTTCGCACAAGTTACACATTGATAAAGCCGGCGTATTAATCATCGTTGAACTGTTGCGGAGGCTTCTTTTTTCACATCGTTCTCATTTTCTTTCGAGTTAATCATCTTGCTGCTCCTTCGCGCAACTCATAATGATAAACGGGTAGCGTCGGGAAGTTTTTAAAACATCTGCCCGTATCTCCGTGATGGACTTCATTTTATACCGCACAACCATCATAAAACATGCAAATGTCCTGGGAATGTCTGCACCTCGGTTCGTATCGATCTTCTCGGATGAGCGTAATTATTATAGGTGGGTACATTAGGCTCGAAAAATGATAAGATATTCGAACGTTTTCGACTAAAGCGGTAATCACGACGAAAGCAGGCACGCCACGTAAACTTTGGAAGCATATTAAATATATTTCAAGCATCTTCAAGCGGAATAATGGAGAGAAGTCGTTATAGCGTGACAAGGCGCTTTTGCCTTGAAAGCGTCTAAAAAGCAAGAAAATCAAATTTATTCTCGTTTTATGCTTGAAGCGCTAAACACACACTTCCGTATCCTAACTGTCTCTCTATTATCAAAAGCCAGTATAGTAAATCGCTCACCCTCACGTGTATTTTAGATGGATAAGAAAAGATCTATTGAAAGATTTTATAATTTATGAAACATTTTTTTGTTTACATAAAATGCTCTTGCGATTGTTTCTTTTCACCATAATAAAGATATAAATCATTTTTTATACATATGCATGCACAATAATTTCCTTCTAGCAACAAAATTGATTACGCTTTATTTACTAATAATTTAAAATTTATTTTGTAAGTTGTATCGATTGTTATTATTCATTCATGTTACTCTATAATAATGGATGAAAGAAGAAATACTGAACTCTTTAGAGAGTTTAAGAATCGATCGGTTGCCTTAGGGCACGTAATAAAGCAATATCTTGCGATCAAGATACAGTTCGAGGATCTCGAGCTGCATCTTGATCGTAACTGAAGGATCTCAATTGTGTCACAGTTGCATTCCGTTCGACACAACGTGCGAATGCAACCTAGCACGTAGACCGGATATGTACCAAGTCCACGAAGTTCTGTTACATCGGAAGATTAGATTCGCGCCGCTTCTCGAATGAGTCGCAGGCTCTTGTTGTACGTGAGAATATTCACGTGTTGTATTCCTCCCGCGCATCTCGATACGATTCTGAAAATTATTTTAATTATGTAACGGAAATTGTCCGGAATTTAGTAGACAGGTAGAATACGCTCGCAAGCTCTAAGCATTAGACGAGAAATTGAATGAAATTGGCGACTCTACGTTATCGTGAGAACAATTCCAGATAATAGCAAAAATTTAGATTGCTTCTTTTATTTAAAAAAATAGTGAAAGTAAATAAATCTGTAATATCGTCCCTTTTTAAATTTAGTAAAAATGCAAAAGAATGAAGAGATGATAAAGTATGATACGATAAGATAAGACGTTGCAGTAACAATCATTAATATATTATATAAGTTTTGACGTATACTTCTATATTTTTTTAATTAGGTTGATCCAATAACACGAGACCTATCGATATTCTAGCAATTTATCGCGAGTAGTAGGATCAGAGACTTCGAAGACTCATTGAGTCTCTGCTTTAAAAGTTGTACCCTCGTTCCCGTCAACTTTCGCGATCAAGCTCGATATGCTAGTTTCCTTCTAGCGCAAATGCTTCGTGTGGCTATCAGTTAGTAACTGACAAGCAAAAGTAGTTACTGAAGTCTTGTCACATTTGAGTGGAATAAGAATTTATCGGGAAAATATGAATTCAAAGTTGCGTTTCTATTACTTTTAATTTAAAATTTTATAAACTTTCGTGTGTATACATGTGTAAAGAATATTACTTGTTAAATATATAATAAAAATAATGTTAGTAATTGTTTCTTAGTCTTTAGTATAATAAATTCCAATTTAATTATGTTTAAATGTTGATCCGAAACTCTCCATGCTCTGTAATAATACATACACATTGAACGAATTCATGTACCGAGAAAGTAACAAATGTACCTACAACAGTTGTTCAATACATTTTAATTGTCAGTACATATCAGTTCTATATAATCAAATAACTACTTAATAATAAATTATACACATAGTCATTAACTGGATTTTAATAAAATTATTATTTGCATCTCCATCGCAGAGTTTCGGTTGTTGATATCAGTTAATACATTAACATACATTTAAAATTTATTTTATAACATTGTAATTTATTATAATAAATCGTACAAAGATTTAAAGGTAATATTTTATCTCTGTAATCTGAAATCTATCTCGAAAATATATTGCCAATTATCATGTTGTTTAATTATAGGAGGTTTGATTATAAGAGCTCTTGATCATGAAAGCTGTATATAGAAAAGTTGTAAGCAAGACGTGAATAACATTTTCGGAAAAGCAAACAGATGTTACGTAGTTAATTAATTGTATTATTGAACTCGCAAACTGGATAACATATAATGCGAATAGTCCCGTTTCGCATAAGTCATATATGCCGAATCCACGAGTGATGGATGAGCAAAACAAAATGTAATTTTCCGCAGTTCGAATAAGATGACGGAGCACTAAACTTTAAGAATGTTTACTAGTGATTCTTAAACTTTGTCTGAAAACTTGCGCTGATGCGAGCAGGCGGTATTTTAAAGAGTTCTAAAGAAACGTGCTTGTTCATTTTTATACATGTAATCCGCCGTTCTGTGTTTTAACTTAACCAACACTAGCTAATGTTTATGAAAGTACTTCTTGTATTTTAATAATTAAGATATTTACTAATAGCCTAATATCATAAGAATTATATAAAATCGTTTATAATTGTTCTGCACTTTAACTTAACTAACATTAGTTAACATTTATATCAAGATATTTCTTGTATTTTAATAATTAAGAAATAATATTTAATATTTAAAAAATATGTATATAGAGTTATCCAAAGAATAAGAAATACAATTTGTACCGATCAACTTTCAGTATTTTATAATATTCGGAGCTATCGGAATATCGTGCGCGACAATGACTATGTATTAGTGACCTTAAAATATTAAATATGGTTTTGCGCCACCGAAGTTGGCCGGTGTCTCGATAACTGGCCAACGATATTAGGGCGGGGCCGAGATGCACTTTCTGCAGCTTATGGTAACGTAAAGTTTGACCGGTTGTAAATTATCAGAGCGGTAGACAGAGTCTGCGGCTGGCCCACGTATAATACGAAGCATAGGCATGTGTAGAGTGCATTTTCTACAGTAAAAAGTGTTTGGAACCTCACAATTTATCATTGACGCATACAGCAAATCAAATATTAAACGCAATATCCGCTGTACATAAAAAATGCTTGCATATAAAATTAAATAAAAAATAAGAAAGAATTTAAAAAATTAAAAAGAAAGAGTATTTACATAAATTAACATAATCGATATATTTCTCATATTAATGAAGTAAAATCTTGCAGTGAGGTGCATACAAGTTTTTCTTCTAATTAATAAATGGACACGTTTTTAATAACAAATACTTATATTTTCTATCTTTTATGGAATAGTATTTCACAGTATCAATAATGCTTGTATTCATAAAAGAGAAATAATAAGTTGAAATGTCTGAGGCTACCGTTTTCTGTTTCGTCAAAGTGTTATTACAGAGATTCGAAGAGAATTAGAGAGCTCACGGTTGAAAAAATACAGCTGTAATAAACCTCAAAATTCACACAAATTTCATCATATTTTCTCGGATAAACATGACGTAAAAATATATTAAAAAAGAAAAAGTAATTTCACGTATATAACAATGTGGAAAATTATATACAGTAGATTAACAATAGTATGCGATCAGATGAATTTTTTGCTGACAGAGATTTTTTGTTTTAATATTCTCGTTTTCTCTTTGTCTTTAATATCTTTATGATTTTCAAAGATAGGCCAAAAATAGTCTATATAATTGTCAATTTTATATAGCAATAACGTGTGCAACTCTTCGCTGTTTCGCACAGATCAATGCTTTTACGTTTCTATACGAGAGAGACTTCAATTCGTTTGCGAGCCTCTATTCACGAAGTTTCAAATAAAATCCCGTTTCGATGCATCGCCGTCCGTAAGCAAACTTTACCAACTATTCTGCGGAACTTTCAAACATTTCTACCAATAAATTCGCGCAAATCACAGACACAAGACACGACAAAGGGGAGGGACGGAGCGACCGAAAAGAGAAAACGAAGGGCAATTCCGCAGTATTCTCGATAGACGATCGAAAACGTGCACCGGAAATACAACGCTGCTGTGCATGTATACGGAGCTATCGTTACAGTTCTTGATACTATTACAAACTACGTTTCGTCGAACTTATATAAATACAATTATTCGGAGTTCCGTTTTAAGATTTCCGGCTGAATCAGACTATCTCGATAATCTTCACAAAGATACTGCGATATCTTGTGCACCACGTTCGGCATAGAGGAGGCATGCGGAGTTCCACACGCAATTTCTTTTAGGTATATATATATATATATATATATATTTATTTATTTACCATGTACATTTTCCCTCCTTTATGTGCGTCTCCTCGATGATATATTCTTGTAAAATTGTCCGCAAATCGAGTCGGAAGAAAATCGTCTCGTCAAAAATACATTCTTCACGAGTAGTTTCTCGACGGTACAAAATTTCTCCCGTCCACGGTAAACGGAATTCATTCGGTATTGTTTATATATAAGTCTTTAATCACCTTCGAAGCGCCTCTTTTTCCTTTTTCGCACCTTGTACATTCGCTACATTCGGAGACACTCGTTCGCCGCTGCACGTGCACCTATAACTCGTAATGCAGCTGGATGAGCTTTCAGTGAAGCCGGTTGAAACGGAATTTTATTGCTCGTTCGCGCGGGAGTGATTAACGGACCGAAACGACTTCCCCTGTGCTAAATGTTTTTATTATATTGAATTCACGTCTCTCTCGCAATTCGCCAGTGGATCCCGTTACTCCTGAGGTCACGCGTGTTCAAGACAGTCCCGTCTCGTATCCTTAAATTGCACCGTATCCTCAATGGTTTTGATTTATCGTCGATAAATCGAGTTTTAAAACTTCTAATCAGTTTCTCACCACGTAAAGATTCCGAAAGCAAATTAATTATTGGTCATTCTGATTATTTTATGTAACAATGCTGATTTAAAAATAATAATAATGATCGAAATCATTTATCCTCGTGAACTTAAATTTAATCTTTGATAATGATGGATAAAGTTATATTGGCGTAATCATTATAACGAAATTAATTTAATATTAATAAAACAATTAGTTATGTGTTTAATGATTACAATTTGATACCAAGTTCAATACTGTCATTCAGACGAATAAAAATTTCGGCGGTAATTATGTCAGTTTAATTTAATTGATGTAATTACAGTTAAATTAAATATGTCTCTTATATTAGCAAGTTAAACTCGATTTGTATCTGTATACACGTGTATATATAGTACTGTAAATCACAATGGTGAACATAGAGATTTGTAAATGGGCTTGGAGGTTTTCAGACGACAGATGCTCACGACTTGCGGTTAGAAGTTCTCGAACTACAATACTATTATTCGGACAACCGTGTACCATGTAATTTTGGTAGTAGCGGCTAGGCAGTAGATTAGCAACTCTGCAACTATTAGATCTCTATCGGAACAGTTACCACAGAAATGACATAATTCCACGTGTAAATTGGTCGAAATCGCTAATCACTTTCGTGACTTGTATGATATTGAATTTTCAATTATTGTAATTAAATTAGCTTCATCATCCACGTTATATTTAATGTAATGTTTAAAGTAATATTTAATCAACACTATTAATTATAATAAAAGTAGTAAAATAAATAAATTATTTTCTGTTGATTTTGATGATTCACAAATGTGCTGTCAATATATCAGTTCTGCGCAACGATATTGCGAGAATATTTAGTAATGAATGTAGATCTAACTACATTACCTTGGGACATCGCATAAATATACATGCGTAATATCCGGCAGCATTAATCAACTTGAAATTAGACATCGGTGCCGGATAGTGTAACGTTGCGTGGGCAGCTTTGATAAAATATCGACCATTAGTCGGTTATTATCTTAGTCGTATAACCAGGATTCGCGGCGCTGTTAATGCCACGTTAATAAAGATTACTGATAATGTCAATCCAGAAATATTGCGGAAATTTGGAGAACCCAACATATCTCGCAATTGTCACTCTCGATCGCAATCGTGTTTATGCTTGTATTAATCTGCATCTAATGTTATATATTTATAACTTATGCGTGCTCTCTCAGAATTGCAATAATACAGTAACATTTTAAAACCAAATAATTAAAAATTTTTTTTGTGATATAATGTTTTTCTATTTTCGCGTAATTTATTATTTAATACTAATTTAATGTTAAAGATATTACTACATATCACATACAATGTACTAGTTTTATAAAAAAAATATGTCAAAAAATGATGCCAAAAAATATTGACGTTATCTTGAATATTTATAAAGGATTAAAATAAAACTTTATCTCATGTAAAAAAAAACTGCGAGAACGTGCGCAAACAAGCAAACATTTGTTAACGAGTAAACAATTTTTCTTATGTGCATACATAGGTATATTTAAAATTTCTGATAACTGTATCTGATTTAGAAGAAGGGAGGCTGACTTTTAATTTAATTTTTTCATTTTACTAAAAGATAAAACTTTTAAAAGAGCTTAATCTTCATGTATCTTCATTATATATTTTAATTCTATGTACTATCCTTTTTAGTGCTTAATTTAACAGAGAAAAATAAATTTATTTCTTTTTCTTCCTCTCTCTCTCTCTGTCTCTCATGATTTTACAACATGGCTGTTTTTCTTATTTTTCGCGACAAAGCGTGGTGGTCAATTCAAGCCAACAGTTTCGCTCGTATCCCAGTCGATTGTTCTCAGTTTTATCAGTCCTCGATACGCGACGGGGATGTGAAGATTGGAGAGAAAGCCCGGAAAAATTGGAAGCAAGAAACGAAAGGAAGAGGTGAAACTGCGATCGAGATAAAAAAAGCGTAATTTTCGTACCCGAGGGTGCGCTCGCTTCAACGTCTGGGTTTCAGCAATCCCCGCATTTCTGTAGGTACGAAAGAGAAGAACGGCGAGAGTGAGTAGTAGAAACTACAAGCGTCTGTGTTCGTAATTCTTTGAGCGTGTAGGTGTACACAGGGTGTCCGAAAATCGATCGTTCTAATTACACGTAGATCCCTCAATCAATTTGGAATCGATCCTTTCACAGGGACATGCCGAGAAAGATCGACATTGCCGCAACTTTTTAATTTAAGTGAACAAATTTAAACTCTGACGAAGTAAAATCCAAGCTTAAAACTAACTACGGTACAGCACCATCTCGTTAACCGTTTGCCCCTGAAGATTATATCGAGGAAAATCTTTTTATCCCTAATTACTCGAAAACTATTAGCGTCTCGACATTCTCGTTCGAGATTTATAATCACGAGAAATTTATGCTCGAATAAACCGGAGTTTCAGGACACCCGATATTTGCTTGTCGATGTGTTTGACTGTGCCGGCGATTACTGCGTCGCGTTTACCGGAGTCCGGGGATAGTGGGTCCCCAGCGAATCGGGGATAGATGCCGCGAGGAACGGCGAAGGAGGTGCTTTCCTGCGAGAGGCCTCCAGGCAATGAGGATAGATGATGCGGTCCGGCCTAACTCGTCTTGCGTACGCGAGGCGCATGGCACAATAGTCTTCTTCGTTTATCTTTAGCCTTTAACCAACGTACGTGCCGACTCCGCGGTCAATTAAAAATTGCAGAGCGCTGCGCGCGGAACAAATGCTCCTGATTATTTCTTATGCTAATGAGCCATGGCGCGTCGTGCTCGCGCGCGATGGTACGTGACTGCGACGCCGTGAAACTGTAATGCACTGACATAATGTCGACGACGTTCCCCTTTCTTTCAGGGCGCGTCGCCTGAAAGGAAAAGGAACGAGATAGTGTCGCAGTAGGCAAAATGTTAATTAGCTGCATTTGCTTATCTGTGCGATCTAAATAATAAATCTTGTCAACTAAAACTATCTTCTTCAGAAGATAGGTTTCTTCAGGATGTCTTCCGTTACATACAGGCATTCATTTCTGATTTAAAATAATTATTTGCATAAGGTTTACATTTATATTTAAATAAGATTAAGCTCTTTTAGAGTGTATTAAGTCTTCCCTTGGAAGCAATATTCAGTGAGCGCCAGGTGCATTCAACGTTTATTCTCATTATGCTGCTGCCAACTTCCGTAAAAAGTACGATGAACTTTGACACTTTATCGAATATTGTCGTGGTCGTTTGAGCAGTCGCTTCAGCGAACGATTATGCCAATATCGTGTTTGAAGCTTCCCGCGCTGCTTTCATCTAAGGAAAAATGAATTTTCTATTAATCCAAGAGTCTGTAAAGAAGAAAAAACGTGAAAAATCTGCAATCCCACATTGTAGCAATTCCACATTGTAGTAAATGACGTTTTAAACGCGCCCGATGATCAAGTGCAAAATGAAATTTAACATATTGTTATTCACAGCTGAAAAACATCGTAGTTGGCAATCACATGTCTGTTATCGATCACTCATAAGTCTCGAAAACAAATTGCCTGTCGCGGCCGTCGACGTTTATGAAAGGATGAAAATGAAACGATGTCTCTATTGTCGTAATTTTCGCGAATAAACAGACGCAGATTGTCCTGCTAATTAATACTTCAGATTTACTATTCGCTAAAAGTTAAACACAGTATAATTAATAATAGGATACAACAAGAAAGAAAAAGATTAATTTTATGTATTGGATATATTTCTACAATAATATTTCATATTAGCAAAAAATAATGAAAGATAAGGTAAGCAAAGTCAACCAAAGGTTAAAATCAAAATAGCCAAGACAGATAATTATAAACATGAACGAACAAGTATTTTTTCTTCGACTAACAAGAGGGAAACATGTTCGATTTATATTTAAATTTGTTTATTCTCGCAACGCTGTTCATACTCGCTGAGGCAAGTTCATTACATTCGTATTTATTCGCATTTTTTATTTAGTCTGGATTCAGTTTAAAATAAAATATTTTTAATTGATTATTACGACAATTCTCCAATAGTTTTTGATCATTGTAATTATTTTCGAGTTAATTAATTTTCTTATCATCATATCACGTATTTAGCTGCTCCTGTTTTTCTTTTCTCCTCTCAGGGACAACAAGGTGCATCCAGGGAGAGAACGAGTACAAACACGTGCGGGATGAATGATGAGCGTTCCCGAGGGAAGAGGAAGAATGACTAATTCACGTGATAATTATGGGGCTGGAAAATATGAGTGGAAAATGGCGCGACATAAAGATCCTTAATGGCGTCTCCGCAACCGGAGAACAGAGACATAGGATGGTATATCTCCACCGTGTAGAGCTGGTAATTACGATAAAGCTTAATATTCCGCAGGATGTGGGATTGCGCGATCTGTGGCGGTTAATCCGTACAGAAAGCAGTCTGAGAACGTTATTGTGTATTTATGAAAAAAAGCGATGCCTTAACGCATCGGCGAATTTTAACACAGACGCGGGATTATTTTGTACAATTTGATATTTCGGAGTTTATTATCGCGCGATGTTTCCATTAATCGTATCATATGAATTATTATCATTCTTGATTTAATGAAGTACTTTCGCGTCAAAGTATTTCATTGAAAATATTTATTCAATATGTGCGATATATTGTTTTATATTTTAATTGCATTTTGTTTCGACAGTTATTTTATCTTCTGTCATATCGTATAATGTTAAAAATGAATCCTTATAATAGCTTTATTATTTGGATTATTTAATGCATGATTTTATAACATATTTATTTTTATATACTGTCATTACTTATTTATTCTCGAGATTTCGTTAAAGTTCACTTATAATGAACTTTTAGCAACTTTGTGAGATAAGTAAAATGTGTCATCATCATTTTAAAGCTCCTTTCTATATCAAAGCACGTTCAGAATACATGAACTCTTCGCGGGGCGAAAGGTCGACTGAAAGGAAGCATAGATATATAGCATGTACATCATAAAGTGATTAATGATCGAAATAATAGCTAGAGTTTAACAGGGTTACCGGGTGATCAAGGTGAGGCCTCGAAGCAAATTAATCCTGAGTAGTAACCTCATTGATGTTCCAAAAGTTTGATTAATTGTCACTAGTTATAAGGCAACAATGGTTTCTTTTGTCCGTTTGGCCATATTTCATATTTCAGCCACAGCATGAATAAGTCAACTGCACATTTTCTGCTTTTAATTATCAATTATTATGGAGAAGTCAAATTTAATATCAGCGTAAACATTTTATGAAACATCTGAGTAAAAACTTGTAGTAATTTGTTATTTGTCTTTTTCTTTTTTATATGTGGGATCTATTTACAAATAAAGCCACATGGGATTGCCGTTACTTTTTAAACGTTTTATATTTAATAATTAAGTCATTTATTAATTGCATTTAAACTAACCCATCACTGGAAATTATGTTTCCAAAATTTACCATAATTTATGGTTACTGTAGAGAAAGTAGAAATTAGTTTCTCAGTTAGCAGATATAGATAGTTCTCAATCTACGTAATTGCGTTTCTGAAATTATACTGACACAATAAATTTTGTCGGAAAATGAGGATGAGATTTGTTTATCGAAAACAGATAGAGAACTGTCAGCATTTGTAGAATTAATTAATTTCGAGATAGAGCGATATAACACATGACATGTCTTCCGAGCCTCGCTTTAAAATGGAACATGATGCCCGATTGGACGAACAAGTCGGATTTGCGTTCAACAAAATCGATGAGGCAAGAAATTATCGTTAACAGTCCACACGCGTAGCAAAGTTAAATATTGAACACAAATTTTCGACACTTAAAGTGACGATATCATAAAATCGCTGGCTCACACACATTTTATATCTCATCGTTCCTTTAAGGTGGTTGTTCAGTGACTCTCTAGTCAATACCGCTACCTATGTGAAACTTTTTCAAATTCATTGTAATGATTCC
>VBVQ01001151.1:0-39480 GCA_011636635.1 Tetramorium simillimum
ATATAATTAATCAGGTAACTTTGTGTAATATTCCATCTGTTCGTTGTAGCGATGGAACTGTCCATTTCTATCACTACAAATCTTTAATCTCGGTTGGATTTGCTTTTTATCTTTCTGTAATTCTTACAACTAAAAAAAGATAAAAAGTTAAACCGAAATTGAAATTAATCTGCGTTAACGTGAACATAAAAGTGAGCATAAGGGTAGTTTTGACTAAACTTTGACAAAATCTGTATCTTGTGTGAATAATGTGCATGTGCTGGTTTATTCCCAAAACGAGCTTATCATATACTTCGTTATTCACAATTTTCATATTCTTCAATCACCTTTTTATAAATCAAGCTATTGATTCTGAAACTTGTTAACTAAGCTGTGTCCGGAAACTACTCAGGTACACACGAACATCATTCTATCTTTGTTACTTACGTAGAATTGGATAAGGACAAAGTGACGCCGGTGTGCATCCGAGTGATGTTTCCAAACGCAGCTCTACAAATATAATAATTTCTATATATATTATAGTATATTTTGCACAATATAATTATATAGCAGACTCATGCTTATTTCTACCAATGCAGATTAACTTTAATCTCGGTTTAACTTACTTTCTATCTTTTTTTAGTCCAAAGAATTATAAAAAGATGAAAAGTAAGTTAAACTGAGATTAAAATTAATCTGCATTGGTAGAAATGGACATAAGTTGATTGAAGTTTTCTCGAGGTAATCCTCCATCTTTGAGAGCGACCATGGTGCCTAATGTATCACTTTCCCGTTCTAGATAAGACTCTGATCGTATGGAAATTGACGCGTGACGAAGCTAACTACGGTATCCCACAAAAGCGTCTCTATGGTCACTCGCACTTCATCAGCGACGTAGTTCTCTCATCCGACGGCAACTACGCCCTATCTGGTTCATGGGACAAAACGTTGCGTCTTTGGGATCTGGCGGCAGGTCGCACAACTAGAAGATTTGAGGACCATACCAAGGTGTGACTTCGCTCATCCGCGTCGCAACGATGCACATTCGAATGTTCTTTGTAACAAAGACGAAAGAAAAATTGTCCATATTATGAAGATATGTCACTTCATGATATGAGATTTTTTTACTTGTCTTTTTTATGACGAAATAATAGCCCTGCGGGAAATATACTGAAGCTTTTTTTTTTATTTTTTTTTAAATTGAGATATAGAAGAGGTATGCACTGATTAAATCGGTGATACTGTAAGTATTGATCCGACATTCATAGATTATGGGACGGTACACATATGCCGTCTTGTTAATTGATCGTGAGTTCCGTTTCTGTTGAATATAGGATGTTTTGAGCGTCGCATTCTCTGTGGACAATCGTCAGATTGTGTCCGGCTCGCGGGACAAGACGATTAAATTGTGGAATACATTGGCCGAGTGCAAGTACACCATTCAGGATGATGGACACACGGACTGGGTCAGCTGTGTGCGCTTCTCTCCGAATCATGCGAATCCGATCATCGTTTCTGCAGGCTGGGATCGCGTTGTCAAGGTAAGCACACAAGTTCACAGAATTGATGAATTTAAACGTAAAAATTTTCAATAAGAATGATGGATATTTTAAATTACACACATGATATCTATGAGTGTTTGCGGATATGGGACTGATAGTAGATGCTATATATTTTGTTTATAACTGCACGATAGATTTGTCAGTAATTTCAGTAATTTACACCCGTTGCAGGTCTGGAACTTGACGAACTGCAGGCTAAAGATTAATCATAGCGGTCACACGGGATATCTGAATACCGTTACGGTATCACCTGACGGATCACTTTGCGCATCTGGTGGAAAAGTGCGTATATACAACACGTATCATATTTATCTTTCAAAACACAATGATCATACTAATCATATTGATTCTGTTTGCAGGACTGCAAAGCTATGCTATGGGATCTGAATGATGGAAAACATCTCCACACTTTGGACCATAATGACATCATCACAGCGTTATGCTTCAGCCCTAATCGTTATTGGCTGTGCGCCGCGTTTGGACCGTGGATCAAAATCTGGGATCTCGAGACTAAAGAAATGGTCGAGGAATTGAAACCCGAAGTCGTATCTGCGACGAGTAAAGCAGAGCCTCCCCTTTGTTTGTCTCTCGCGTGGTCCACTGACGGCCAGACGCTGTTCGCTGGATATTCCGATAACACTATTCGTGTATGGCAAGTTTCTGTATCTAGCAGATAAGCTAGATAGACTTTGTAATAAAAATTTTAAGTCAACTCAATTTATGTCTTGTTATTTACAATTAAGCGATAAACAATATACGATGTCTATAATGTACAGAATTACAAGATGATGTCTACTATCACCCGCAAATCGTTAACTACTATCGCATCTATTTGTCTTTACTGTCTTCTACTTTAGTAATCTTTTGTTCTAATTTTTGGAATTCCTTCTCGGCGATTTTATCCGTCTCGTCCTCCACTTGTATGACTCCCATTACTTCAGGGATGTAGAATTGCATCATATTTTGTACGCCATTTCTCAAAGTTACTACCGAACTTGGACAATTGGTGCATGAGCCTTGCATTTTTAATTTTACAATGCCCTCTTCGAAACCCTGTTGCAATTATAAAAAAAACAATGAATTATGTTCGAGATAAATGGATGAATATAAAATCTTTCTCGCAAAGATTCGAGTGAAACACTTGCCATAAATACAATGTCACCACCATCCTCTTGCACCGTGGGACGAATTCGTGTGTCCAATAATTCCTTTATCATCTGAACAATCTCATCATCCTCCGAATTAATTTCTATAAAAAAAAAAAAAAAAAACGATTATCGTCATATTTGCCCTCAAACACTTTGTACAAAGATTAAACTGTGAATCGTACGCGTGTCAGCTGCAGGCTGAGCTGCTTCATCCATGACTGGCAATCCGCTCGCAAAGAAATCCATGATGGTGGCGAATACCTCCGGTTTCAATAGCTTCCATTCCACGTCCTCGTCGAGTTTCGTAACCGTGATGAAGTCAGGCCCGAAGAATATCGCCTTCACTCCCTCGATGCGAAACAACATTTTCGCAAGTGGCGAACAGTATGCGTCCTTTGCGCTCGGGAAGTCTTTCGTACATCCTTCCCCCAATACCGGTACTCCCGGGATGAATTTTAGACTATTCGGATTCGGTGTATCTTGCGTTTGAACAAACATGCTACGTCTCTGCTGGTTATGTATCAAGGGACTTCCTTTAGATGACAGCCTACAAGCTGAAACTTCATTTCTGTTCCTGACACCAACGGAGAGCGCCCTGAAAATAACATATAAATGACTCCCTGTTTCATTAGTTTTTCCTCTCACGGATAGCCAGATCTATCAGATTTTACAAGATCCGCTACAAATTCTACTTGCTGAATGCCAATAGAATATGATTGACTATAGAAACTGAGCGAGAATCCCAATGCCATTTATACATTTCAAATAAATTCTACTTGGTAGGATTGGGAGACACAGGTGATACCTGCCATAACATTCTACTTGAATCTGTTGAAAAGTGTTAGAACATTTAACAATTCGTTTACTGTTTAAAACAAAGCAAAATTTGCTCAGTTTTTGCAATTAATTTGTCATCATATATTGTTAAAAAATTGTATATTTTTAATAATGCTCTATCAACGAAATCTGTTTTCAATTTATTTAAATATCCATATATAGTATATACTATAGCTTTTCATGTGAAGAAATTTTATTATAAAATTACAAGCCTTACGTTGAATATTCTTGCGTCAATAACATTCCACTAATCGCAGGTATATCTCGCTTCACAGGAATTTTAATGCATGTCCTGAAAAACATGTTTACAAACTTATGTTTGTCAATAGAAACGTAAGTATAAGTACATGGCGGAAAAGTAGATTTACTTGGAGCAGAAAGTAAATTACTCACTGTACGCATTGTTCATTCGTTAACGTTCTAAACAACGCCGGCCGGCTCGTGTGAATCGATCTAAAGATTTTATCCATTGTCGTTTCTAACCGTCTCGTCCCAGACTGTCAAAAAATCTCTCTTCTTTTTGTCGACGCATGCACACACGCTATACCTCAACGACATGCATGTTTCTCTTATACGTCGTAGTTTACCAAGAAAAAGGTTGGGATGGCCGCTCTCAGGTTTCTGTCAGTTTATTTCGTAAATTGAAGCAATATCGCGTCAGATAAGATTATAAATAAACTTTCACTTAGCAAAGTTATCAAAATGTAAAGTAGAAAAGCTTTATATCAAACGTAAACTTGTTATGATTTTTGTAACCCCCAAAGAACTCGCCAATCAGCTTTGAAAGCGTTTCGTTCAACGTTGTGATTGGCAGCTATTCACAGCGATAAATGCGTAGATTTGTTTCATCATCTAATTACAAGATTTTATATTGAATTGGATAATTAGTGGTGTCCAATTAAGCGATGAACATAGATAACATTTGAAGGATAGACAATTTTTTAAAATTATATACACAATTTTTTTATTTTATGTAACTTATAACTTATCTATATATGACTATATATATATCTATATATAACTTATAATTATTTAATTTTATTACTTTTCACTTTATTTTTGCAATTTTTTTGTACATATATTTAATCTTTTTATAAACACACTTTTTAAAGATAAATTATTATACAAATATTGATTTTATATAAGTATTCAACATATGTTTCTTATCACCCCTTTGTTACATTTAATAATACATGTATATTAAGATATAGAATAAAAATAAAATCTTTGAACAAAAATCGTGGCAATAATGTAAAACAATGATATTATTTTTACTTACTTTTCAATATTAAATAACATATCGAGGTGGATTTATAAAATGGAGATCATTATATACTACAGAATCGTCAACATCGGTGTGACCTAATGTTGAATGTTCTTTACGAATACCTCCAAAAACTATCAATTCTCCCCTTCCCACTACAAGAGAATACAGAATTCTCTCATCGGGGCCCGAATAATCGTTTTGCTTTAAGGGAATCCACAAAGCATTGCATTCGTCCGAAAGAACATTGGTAATGTCTAGTACAAATATCGACAATGTGTTTTCAGCCTTTTTCGATACTTTCATCAGTTGCGTCTTCTTATTTCGAATTTTCTCTTCCATTCTCCTTAGCGATTCCAACTGACGTTGTCTATTCGTGTTTGAATTACTACGCAGAGGTTGATCGCGAAATGCGGCCATGCTCAAAGTATTATCACTGTAAAATGGTATTGTTTTTGGGATACTAGATGCTTGAGATGAAGCGTGCGCATTTTGCGAATGTGATCTGGAGAATACTCCATGTCGTCCATTTATATTTTCATCCTTGTCCACAGTAGATACGTTTCCTTGCCTAAAAAGATTCAATTATCAATGATATTTTAATTATTAATGATAATAGCAAGATCGTTGCAATCATTTGTCGATCGTGACTTTTTATAATAAACGCTAATTATAAATATCATAATCATAATAATTACATCAGACCTTTCAGGTAAAAGATTTGACTCGCACAAACGTGGCGAAGTACTCCTTTGACAGCCAACCTTTTTCAACGGGATACTCATATCATTTGGCTTGGTTTGTCGTCTATTTTTGCTAAGTACAATAATATAATTCCCAACCTATGCAAATGGTAATATTATAGACGAGATCTAGCAGATACAGAATGTTTCCGAAAAATGACGAGAAATTTCATTCCGATCTAATCTTATAAAAATTAAGTAACATCCAACAAAGCTAAAATTTCATGTCTCAAGACAATGTCGTCAGACACGAGTTATTTAATAAAAGTTGTTCAGTTCACTAGATTACTGTTTTAAGCTTGTCGCCACTTTCCGAAAACATCCTGTAGACATAGTCCAATTATATTCAACGGATTTGCATTTCAATGGAAACAAAATTAGATACTACCTTACAAGCTTGATGACACCAAATACGCGTTGGTGCCCACTCTGTATTGTGCATGTTAACTTTCCTCCACGTCCAAGATACACCTTCCATCGTTAACAACCAAGCATCGTTCATAGCAGCATTTGGCCCTGTGCAACCTCCTGTATATTTTCAAGCACATGATTATCTAATTATAAAATTTAACTGTTCTGACATTAATAAATGGAAATTCCAATCTAATGTTCCTTATATAAATCAAATTAACGAGAATATTTATTTTTTAAAATACCAAGTACAAGTAGATGCTTCTCTCCAAGTTCAATTTGTGATTGGCCGTAACGTGGTTGCGGCTTCAAATTTGACGTACTTTGTTTGTGCCAGGTATACGAGTCCAAATTTAAGCACCATACATCATTGGAGCTGTTATAAAGCAAGCAATGTTATGCATAAATATATGTGTTTTTCTATACATATATACGGAATTTAACAAAAATATACCTATATCCATTGCAGACTCCACCAAAAACAACCATTAAATTCCTATGTATTGTTGCAGAATGTGCAGATGTTGGCGGTGGAGTTTCTAACGTGTTTATAGCAGTCCACTTATTTGATTTTATGGAATATACATGTAATTCATTGAATAATTTCCATTGCTGAAAATAAATTATCTCTTTTAGTACGTTTTGTTATACAGCGCACGTATACTAGAGTAATTTTCAAAGTCTCTTTTCTCGAAAACAAAGCTGTATTAAAAAATAATTTATTCTATCATCTTGATTTATTTTTAGCCATAGAATCATTCCCTTCTCAATTGTACCGTGTATTTCGGTCCATTTTGAATACATATTGTTAATTATTATATAATACAAACAATTGTAACTAAAATAATACATGTTGTAAAATAATATAATTTATAACAAAACTTGTAATATTACAATTTGGCTATTTTTCTTTCAGAGTATGATTTGATTACATAAATTTAATTGAAGACCGCTTTTATAAAAATTTAGTATGTGACTTGTATACATATACAATGTCTCAATTGAAACTTATCATCTTTTCATTGAATAATTACCTGATGTAATGGATACGGCGACGGATGAGACCAACCTCCAAACAAGATCAAACTTTTGTTATAGTAAAGCATAGTAGCGCAAGCCTTGGGTGACGGATAACTGCCCATGGTGATCGGTCTGACCCACGTCCTCGTGCCTAGATCTAATTGCCACAAGTCATTGAATGTTGTCCACGTAGCTGTGCAGCCGCCAAAGACGTACATGGAATTATTGTATATACAGGCAGAATGCGAGTGTCTCTTCCCGATGGTGGATATCCAGTGCATAGATGGTAACGAATTCCAAAGCAAGGATCCAAAGGCGACGGACTTTTGAAAGTGAGCTTCATTGTGTTCCATCACATCTAGTCAATGAGATAGATATCCAATTTATTCTACGCCAGCATTCTCACATGTTTATATGTGAGATATACAAATCAGTCTGTATAAAGAAAATAATGTAAAAGAAACTTTCGTACTTTTGGTAGCGCGGTACCATCTCTTGCAAACAAGCCTGCACTCCTGGAGGTCCTTGTAAGGCGGAATCAAGCTCAGGATGTACTCCAACAGCTCGTCGGGCAGATCGTTGATCTTACATTGCATTTTGTGTGGAGCGATGATTACAAGCGTGCCATAAAATTCGATTATACTCTGCGCGAGACTCTCGGGATCGAGATGTTCTCATCTCCACATCAGGATGGACAGAAGTTTACTCTTAAGAATATATTTTTCTTACGGAAGGTATAGCTGCCTAGATCATTTTATTCTACGCACGTGTACATATTCTCTTGACTGTACATAACAATTTTGATAATTTCACAGAGTTTTTAACTGTTTGCAGTATCGCATGGGATAAGTGTGCGTAACCTAAATTAAAAGAGAAAGAGGAATGTGGTCAAAAATAGCTCTTTGTTGCACTGTTTCTTCCGTCAACTGTCATATTACGGAATTAAATATATTATTCGGCTAAATACCAATCAGGTTCGCTCAAGATGACTACTGTAGGCTCTGAAATAGAAGAAGACAGATGTACTAACAATAAGATGACTGCACCATGAATATAGGAATATCTGGATGGAGCATAAAGTATTGTCAATGATGTGGGGCGCGAGGCTTGAGGGGTGAGAGGAAAAGCAGTCGACAGCACGAAGCATATACGCATCGTTACTATACATATATCGTATTTAGGTCCAATATACAACGGAAAAAATATTAGAAATGAAAATAAATATTTAAACATTAGAAATATGAATAAATATTAAATGTAAATGCTCGAGATCTCGAATCGAGTTTTAGCATCGTAGGCACAAGGCTTTACATTTAATATTTATTTCTATTCCTAATATTTTCTCTATTGTATGTACGTAGAGGAGGTTTTAGAAATAAAAATAAATATTAAATATTAAGAATCAACGATAGAATTCTATCCAGACAGTCCATATTCAATGATGTATGAATTGTTATAAATAGTAGCTGTATTCAGATTAGTTTCAAAAAGTGGCGACATCACTAACCAGTAACTAAAAATTAGGTACAGTCTGTGTGTATCTTGACGGCACTGTGATTAAGGTTATAAAATAGACTATTCTTATTAAAGAAAAACTTTGGGAAATCGACGACCAATTTGTCTACTCCTTAATTAAAAAGATAATATACTCAAGTAATAATTTTATATCATATAATATGTATATACGAAAGAATATTAAATGTTCAATTTATCAATGTAGGTTAACTTAAACTCGGTTTAACTTTGTATCTTTTTGGGCCAATTCCACAATTTACTTTAACCAGAGTTTAATTAACTATATCCAATAGAAGAAATTGTTTTATATAAATCTCTCCTATTGGGTATCGTTAAATTCCGGTTAATGTATAATTGTGGAATTGGCCCTTACCGACGCGGATTAACTTTAATCTCAGTTTAACTTACTTTTTATCCTTTTCTAATTCTTGGAACTGGAAAGAGATAAAAAGTAAGTTAAACCGAGATTAAAGTTCATCTAAGGCCCGGTTGCACCAACATTATTTTTAAACATGTGTCTATCTTTATTTTTCTTTTTAAATAATTAAAGACACGCATCACTTAAAGCCGAAATAACGTTGCAATCGAATCTAAATTGATAGAAATGGATATCAGAACTAGAGCAAGATAAAAAGTAAATTGAACCGAAATTAAAGTTAATCTATATTAATAGAAATGGATATAAATAAGGTAAAAATAAAATAAAATAGGACAAATAGGACGTGTTCTGCAATTTGCAAGTATACGCATACGTGCGTATTCCGTTTGTCTGCAAGTGTATGTTCGAAACAAGCCCTGAAAAGTGACGAAGGGGACAAGGTCGGCCGTCCCGAAGTCTCTAATTACACTCTACGCAAACTACGTGCCCGTAGACGAGCGGCGCTTCGTACGATCAGTCCGGCTTTTGAGGAAATATGGCGGATGTCGAGGTGAGCGAGTCACGTGGAATACGAGAAAATTCTCGCGTTGCTTCATACTCCGCTGCATTATTATAATCGATGCGTTTTGTTGTAGCTAGCAAAAGCCTTGAAGGATCTACCAAATCGAGTTCAAACCGCCAGCAAGAAGGAGCGGCGTGAGATTCTGCAAAATGTCGCCAGCGTATTGTCAAATCCCGGTAAGGGCGACCGCTGGATGGACACGTATTATTTTTCGATGAGAGATAAGCGACACTCACGTGCGGCGCCGTTACGAGAAGCAAGGGGAGCACCGATCCGTCTTCGGATCGGTGCTGCGATTTCTCGCTCTGAGACTCGGACCCGATTTTAACAAAACTGTCACACGCTTATTTGGAATGGTCTAAGAGTTTATTTACAATATTGTCTTGTAATTGTTTCATTAAGTATCTCAGTTTTAGTTCCGATCTATTATAATTTGGCCGCGAAAGATTATCATTCATACATAAATTATATTGTGGATTAACAGAAGTTTCAACGCTAATAAGGTTTTAAAATATTTCCATTGAGTATTGTCAAAGATATTATTGACATATTTTTGTAAAAGTTATGTAATACACGTGGCAAATATTTAAAAAAATATGTTCAATATGTTTTAATCGAGTAATTTGTTGTAACTGTTGTTTTCTATGTGATTCAGTTTGCCTATGCCAACTGGAGCAAGATTTTATAATATTATCTTGAACATTGTCAAAGACCTAGTGACGTATTTCTGTGAAAATTACATAATATGTGTAACACATATTTAAAAAAATATTTAATATATTTTAATTGGTTAATTTGTTGTAATTATGTTTTTTATGCAATTCAGTTGGACTGACACTTCAAAATGAAGTTTTAAAATAATTTTATCAAACATATCTGACTTGAAAACATTTACATATATTAAAGTCTTTAATATTAAATCTATTTATGAAAAGTAAATTTTAATAAAATAACCAAGAATAAAAATTTTATACATAGAATATCCCAAAATTAGATCGAAAAATTTTAAGTGGTTAGAAAGGACATTAAACTAAGCAAATTTTGTCAGTAAATCCATATCCATGAATCTGTTTTGAATCAAGGATATTTATGTCCTAGTTGAAATACACTTTTTTTAGAAGATGAGCATTATATCAGTATTATTAAATGCTGCATTGCGTCCTTTTTTTGGACACCAGTGCGCATCAAGTTTCTCAAAAATGGTGATGAAACACCATTCATCAATCTGATCAGCGCTAATAGTGCTGATCAACCAAAAGAAAGATACACTGCAGCAATACTGATATGAAGTTTCTGATCTTCCAAGGAAAATGATATTGTATTCAACTCGGATATGAATAATGTCTTTTTTATTCATTCTGTTTGTATCCTTTATATTCAATTGACTTTAGGCCAAAACATTGTTATAGTACTTTTTTATTAAAAAATTTTTATTAAAAAATTCTTATTAATGCCATCAAATAATATTTATTAGACTACATCATAAAGTATTCATACGACATTTATGAATAATTTATTACAGGCATCAATGACAAAATTGTTAATGGGATTTGTAAGGTGGTATCACTTACCTTACATAGATACAAAGATAGTGCTTCTCAGTCCTACGTGAGAAACATCATTGTGGAACTAATTAAACAACAACCAGAGGCTACTATCAAACATATGACAACTGTAATTTCAGAGCAAGCTACCTGGCATAAGAATGTGGTTGCGACGTAAGTTGAATCAAGACTTAATATAATTATCTCTATTTTCGTATAAATAATTTTCTAAATATTATTCACGATATTATTTGTAGTTTGAACACTGCTCGAACTGCGTATATCGCATTGAAATGGTCAACTTTACTTATTTTCCATGGATATAATGAACATCATATAACTCAAATAGATGAATCTTTAGCAAAGCTCATTGAAGCACAGGCAAATTTATCTGCCGCGGCTTTAGCGTCTGCAGATAAGAAACTTGCCAACAAGGTGTATACGTTGCTTGCTCATGAATGGGTCGCTATTACAGATATAGAAATTTATGTTGGACATTTAACAAAATTGGAGCTCGGAAATGGTGTAATTATTCTAGCCAGTTTACTTACAAGATATTTAGTTGGTACAAAAAGAAATGATTTGGTGGAACAATTGAAGGTGAGTGAGATAAGAGTACGCACCCTTAATTTGTAAATGTAATACATATATACAAATATATATGTGTATTTTATATTTCAGACAAATATGATAGATGTTTTTATAAAAGTGACGATTAGTTGTAAGAAGAAACCGGATTTGTACGTAGTCGATGCAGCTGTGCCACTTCTTCGGAGATTGACTCACGAGGAATTCAAAACTCAGTTACTTCCTGCTTTACAAAAAGCCATGTTGCGAAACCCAGAAATTATAATTGAATCGGTCGGTCACATTTTAAACGGTGTGAGTCTTGACTTGAGCCAGTATAGCCAAGAGATAAGTAAAGGATTATTTGCCAATCTACATTCTAAAGAGGATTTGGTCCGGGATGAAGCGGTTGAGGCGTGCCGCAAACTTGCTTTACAATGCTCCGATACGACGGCTTTGGAAATGTTGCTGTCGTCCGTATTCGCGGTGTTTCACGGATCGGAGGGTAAGCTTACGGTCGCGACTCATAAGATCTCGGTGCTGCAAGGTGCCGGCAATCTTAGCTACAACGTGGCTTCGGGTAGCAGCGTACAGAAATTAGCGGAAACGGCCTGCGAGCATTTCGTCAAGGTGCTCGAGACCGAGGTCCACGAGAAGACACTGATACACGCCCTGGAAATGATGGCACTGTGGTCCAAGAAATTCTCGTCTAATGTACCAAAAATCGTCGTCGACGCCTTCAAGAAAGGCATGGCAGCGAAAACGTCGACCGCTGCAGTGCGTACTGCCTACATCAAGTTATTCTTTTCGATTCCCGCTGCCTCGTACTCGGGAATAATAGCGCCGATCCTCGCGCAGGCGATAACCAGAGCTATGCAGCAGTGCGCGCAGCCGGCGGCGGTAACCGAGGGCCTGGTCGCTTCGTATTTGCTACTTAAATTTGTATTAGCTGACCAAGTGGAGAATGACAAGCAGAGCGTGCTGTGGAACGCGATAGACGAGCAAATATTCTTCTCCGAAAAGTTCCTGTCGACCTGCAGCGACGATATTTTGTATCATCTTATGTTACTCTGCGAACGTCTTATCACTGAATTTTCCGACAAACTGAACGAGAAAGCTCTAACTGGGATTCATCGAGCAATCGTGTCTTGCGCCACTGCCCCAAATTCCGTGACGAGACAACGATGTTTCCCGTTGGTCAAGAAGATCGTGACTGGTTTGAGTACGTACGCGCCGGCGCAGGCGTTGTTAACGGAATTTAATAAATTTTTGGAAAACGTTAAGATCAAATCGGAGTCGGATAAGGAGAATAAGGAAGAAACCTCAATGGGAGAGATTACTGGCAGGTGTCTCGCTGACGGATTATTCGCCATATGCTCAGGTTCCTTTTTATTCGAAACACATACCTATCAAATGATCAGAGATGCTCTGCTTCCATCTCATCACCCGGCGCTGCTCAAAGCTATGCCAAATTTATGGTTCAAGATCGCCAAGAACTACAATCTCGTACCAAAGGATTTCTTACGTAGCTACAGCAACGAAGTGAGGAAGATGTTAATCCAGAATTATAAACCGGTGCCGAACTACGAGAATGCGCTTATAAAAATCGTGTCCCTCGCACCGGACGCTTTCCTACCCGCTCTAGTGTCGAACGTTACGAGTAAGCTTGACGATCCAGAGATCTTACGAGTTACCAAGGACGAATATTTCACGTATCTTACTCCCGAGGGAGAGCTCTTCGACAAGAGCGTGTTGCCCGTTAATGACGAGAACGACATTCTTAGTTCTATGAATATGAAGAGAGAAAGTAAGGTCTACTCGTTCAAGGAGCAGCAAGAGGAGCTTCAACTACGGCGCGAGTTGTACGAGAAACGGAAGAGGGAGGGTAAAATTAAGGAACCAAAATTGACGCCAAAACAAGAGGAAACTATAAAGGCGCAAATCGCGAAGGAGAATGGTATTCGCAAGAGATTAACCGAATTGAAAGCCAAGATTGATAACACTGTATCCTTGGTGGCATGCTCGATACGCGGCAATCGGCAAGAGCTGTCTTTGTACTTAAAGGACCTTTTACCACCCATTTTGAAGAATCTAGGTTCCCCGTTGGCGGCACCCGAGATGTCGGAGCTTTACGTATCTCTTCGTCAAACGGTGACGATAGATAATAGTGCAATTCTAGGCGACCTTATCGCTCACGTTACACTGCGACAATTGCAACCGCAGTGTGACCTGGACCAAGCCTGGGAAGAGGAAAATCTAGACGTGGCAGTAAAAAGAACGTTGAATCTTATACACGCGGTGACGATCAAGAAGAAGGAGCTGTTCACGGCGCCCGCGTTCTGTTATGTTTTTCCTTTCATAAGGAAGACTCTGACATCGTACAAGGACGAGGGCATGATCATACAAGGATTGCAATTGATTCAAGAACACGCCAAGCAGAGAGGTAGTACCACGGACTTGAAAGACCTCAGGCATCCCAGACTTTTGCCGCGTAAGCAGATGTTCGACTTGCTCATCGAGCTTATGGAAACTACCACGAGCCGAGTACAGTCTCATGCGGTAGCGACCTTGCTGGACGTCGCCCAGTCCGGCAGCGGTCAACCGGGTGCGGCGATCGCTACCAGCGAGGACATAGACTCACTGATCGGCGCGTTACAGAATTCGTTGTCGACCGTGAGAGACGCGGCTCTCAGAGGACTGACGGTAATACGGCAAGCCTTCCCGTCCCAGAAGGAAGATCAGGATCAGCTCAATAGGCTCACAAGGCGGGTATGGATCGCTCGATTTGACGTGAACGACGAGAACAAGATTCTCGCTAATGAACTGTGGAACGCGGCTGACTTTATTGCGCAAGCGGAGATCCTTTGCAAGGAGCTGATCCAGGATATCGCTCATCCAGTCGAACCGGTGCAACAGGCGGCCGCGCACGCGTTAGCTCAGAGCTTGGCCAACGTGCCGCATCTGACGCCAACCGTGTTGGACAACTTGCTGCAGCTGTATCAGGAGAAACTGGCCATGATCCCACCGAAACTGAACGATTTCGGCCGTGTTATCGAGCAGCCGATCGACACGTGGGGTCCACGACGCGGGGTAGCGCTCGCCCTCGCTCAAATAGCGCCGCTTCTCACCGCCGACACGGTACACCGGCTCATCCAGTTCTTCGTTCTCACCGGCCTCGGCGACCGGAATCAGTCAGTACGCACTGAGATGCTCACCGCTGCCGTCGCGGTGGTTGATCTTCACGGTAGCGCCAACATTACATCGCTGCTGCCGGTCTTCGAGGACTTCATGGACAAGGCGCCGAAAATCGGCAGTTTCGACTCGATCAAGCAGTCGGTGGTGATCCTCATGGGATCTCTGGCTAGGCACTTGGATAAGAACGACCCGCGAATCAAACCCATCGTGATGCGCCTCATCGCGGCGCTCTCCACACCGTCGCAGCAGGTGCAAGAGGCCGTGGCCAATTGCCTGCCGCATCTTACGGATTCCATCAAGGAGGACGCGCCGAAAATCGTCGACAATCTAATGGACCAGTTGCTCAAATCGGACAAGTATGGAGAGCGTAAGGGCGCGGCGTACGGATTGGCGGGGCTCATCAAAGGCATGGGAATTCTTGCGTTGAAGCAGCTGGATATCATGAGCAAACTGACCAACGCTATCCAAGACAAGAAGAACTACAGGCATCGCGAAGGTGCATTGTTCGCGTTCGAGATGCTGTGCACAATGCTCGGCAGACTGTTCGAGCCTTACATCGTTCACGTGCTGCCGCATTTGCTGTTGTGCTTCGGCGACTCGAGTCAGTATGTGAGAATCGCTACCGACGACACTGCCAGAGTAGTCATGAGCAAACTATCTGCCCATGGCGTTAAACTCGTTCTGCCTAGTCTGTTGGCGGCTCTGGAAGAAGATTCGTGGAGAACGAAAACAGGTAATTAAATCTCCCAAATTTATTCAATTTCTAGGTTGAAAGACCGAGCTTTATTTATAAATTTATTTATTATTGCTTATAAAACTTTCTGTTATTCAGGATAGTAGTATTACGATTTGTTTATTTATTTGCAGTTAGAAATTAAATTTGTTTCTGATATTTTGTTTCTATTACAGTTGAATATTTTTTTTTACTTAAAATTCTTAGCGTCATGTATGTGGGATGGCAATTTCAAGAATCAAATCCGAATCTTTTACTTGACAAACTAATATTATAATATTGAGTTATATCCAGCATCCCAATAAAGATTGTTTATTCCATTTTTAAATTGCTTCGAAAAACGATATTATTATTTGTCTTGAAAGTAAAACGATTAAAGACATTAAACTGAGAAATAAAAGTTATGCATCCCATTTTCAGGATCTGTCGAGTTACTTGGTGCCATGGCGTTTTGCGCACCGAAACAGTTAAGCAGCTGCCTGCCAAGTATCGTACCCAAACTGATAGAGGTGCTTAGCGATTCCCACACGAAGGTGCAAGAAGCCGGTGCGGAGGCTCTCAAGGTCATCGGAAGCGTCATCCGCAATCCGGAGATTCAAGCCATTGTGCCCGTGTTGCTGAAAGCGCTACAGGATCCCTCGCACAAAACCGCTACTTGCCTGCAAACATTACTAGACACACAATTTGTACATTTCATCGATGCTCCCTCGCTAGCTCTCATCATGCCTGTTGTACAACGCGCATTCCTCGATCGTTCGACGGAGACCAGAAAAATGGCCGCGCAGATCATCGGCAATATGTACTCTTTAACAGATCAGAAAGACTTGACCCCATACCTGCCGACCATTATTCCGGGTTTGAAGACGAGTCTGCTCGATCCGGTGCCCGAGGTGCGCAGCGTATCGGCGAGAGCGTTGGGCGCGATGGTACGGGGAATGGGCGAGTCCAGCTTCGAGGATCTGTTACCTTGGCTGATGCAAACGCTGACCTCCGAAACCAGCAGCGTCGACAGATCCGGCGCTGCCCAGGGTCTCTCCGAGGTGGTGCGCGGACTGGGAGTCGAGAAGCTTCACAAGCTCATGCCGGAGATCATCAGTACTGCAGAGAGAACCGATATTGCTCCCCACGTGAAAGACGGATACATTATGATGTTCATATACATGCCGAGCGCGTTCACTACTGAATTCACCCCGTACATAGGACAGATCATCAATCCTATCCTGAAAGCTTTGGCCGACGAGAACGAATACGTTCGGGAGACCGCGTTGAGGGCGGGACAACGTATCGTCACTCTTTACGCCGACTCAGCAATAATGCTATTGTTACCGGAATTGGAGAAGGGCCTATTCGACGACAACTGGCGTATTCGATACTCGTCCGTGCAATTATTAGGCGATCTGCTTTACAGAATCTCCGGCGTATCAGGCAAGATGTCGACCGAGACCGCGAGCGAGGACGACAACTTTGGTACAGAACAATCGCATTATGCCATTATAAACGCCCTGGGTGCGGAAAGACGGAATCGCGTGTTAGCCGGCCTATACATGGGTCGATCGGACGTAGCCCTTATGGTGCGTCAAGCAGCTCTGCACGTTTGGAAAGTAGTCGTAACGAATACCCCGAGAACGCTACGAGAAATATTACCGACGCTGTTCACTCTTCTGCTGGGATGTTTGGCGAGTACGAGTTACGACAAGAGACAGGTGGCCGCACGTACGTTAGGCGATCTCGTTCGGAAATTGGGAGAGCGAGTGCTGCCGGAGATCATACCGATCTTGGAGAAAGGTTTGCTGAGTGATCAAGCCGATCAGCGCCAAGGTGTATGTATAGGCTTGTCAGAAATCATGGCGAGTACCAACAAAGACATGGTGCTGACCTTCGTTATCAGTCTCGTGCCAACGGTGAGGTGAGTACAACCGTTCTGTGAAAACGATAACGATCGAAACACATGATCAGGCGTTTAAATAAAGTCATACTATTTCAGAAAAGCGTTGTGCGATCCATTACCGGAGGTCCGACAGGCTGCGGCCAAAACTTTCGACGGTTTGCATTCCACGGTTGGCGTTCGCGCCCTCGACGATATATTGCCGGCGATGTTGACGCAACTGAACTCGCCCGACCCGGCAGAAGCGGAGAACACCTTGGACGGCTTGCGTCAAGTGATGGCGATCAAGTCGCGCGTTGTACTGCCGTATCTAGTCCCGCAGTTAGCTTCGCCGCCAGTTAACACGAAAGCACTGTCGATACTGGCCAGTGTGGCAGGTGAAGCATTGACAAGGTTCCTCCATAGGATCTTACCAGCATTACTCACTGCTCTTTCCAGTGCGCAAGGAACGCCGAACGAACTGCAAGAATTAGAATATTGTCAGGCTGTTGTTCTCTCCGTTACCGATGAAGTAGGCGTCAGGACTGTGATGGATCAGCTGATGGAGGCCACGCGAGCCGAAGATTTATCGAAACGGCGTAGCGCCGCGACGTTACTTTGCGCGTTCTGTCGCGACACTCGCGCCGATTACAGTCAATATGTCCCGCAATTGCTTAGGGGTTTGATTCATTTGTTCACTGATGAGGATAGAGACGTGCTGCAAATGAGTTGGGAGGCACTCACAGCTGTCACCAAGGTAAGTGAATTGAAATGCCGAGCACAATAACTTGAATGCAGAAATCAATATTGCCTATAAAAGAATACGTGAGAAACGTTAAAATAATTTATATTCATTTTTAAGGCAAAATAAATAACAATTCATTTTTAAAGCACTATTAATACTTTTAATCGTACGCTTATAACTGTTGTACTTTTTGCAGACTCTGTCATCTGAACAACAGATAGCACACGTACAAGACATTAGGCAAGCCGTTCGATTTGCAGTGTCCGACTTGAAAGGGCAGGAATTGTTACCCGGATTCTGCCTTCCCAAAGGAATCACACCGATCCTACCGATCTTCAGGGAAGCTATACTGAATGGTTTGCCGGAAGCAAAGGAACACGCAGCTCAGGGATTGGGAGAAGTTATAAGACTATCTAGTGCAGCCGCGTTGCAGCCAAGTGTCGTGCACATTACCGGTCCTCTTATTCGAATTCTTGGAGACCGTTTTAATTGGAGCGTTAAGGCGGCCGTCCTCGAGACACTTGCTATATTACTTGGAAAGGTTTGTACAGAAGATAATTTTTGTCAATATGAGGATTTTATGCCTCATGTTATTATGCAGTTTGTAAATAAAAAGAAATTGTACACATGAGACATTGTCTTTCAACATTCGAGTCACAAACATTTTTCCGGTTCGAATTTTTTGACTTATTTTGCTCACAGGTTGGCGTTATGCTGAAACAATTCCTGCCGCAATTGCAAACCACGTTCTTGAGGGCATTGAACGACAGCAATCGGCAGGTCAGATTGAAAGCAGCTTATGCTCTTAGCAATTTGATTGTCATCCATACACGTGTCGATCCCTTGTTCACTGAACTTCACACTGGTATCAAAACAGGAGATGATCCAGCGATAAGGTAATCCCGACTTACGAATATATTCTTTGAGTCTTGAAACGCTTTACAAGAATGTTGTATCATTCGGAATAGGGAAACGATGCTGCAAGCTCTCAGAGGTGTACTGACTCCTGCTGGTGATAAAATGACTGACCCGATGAAGAAACAAGTATTTGCAACACTCAGCAGTATGCTTAGTCATTCGGAGGATATAACGAGGAACGCGGTTGCTGGTTGTTTCGGTGCTCTTTTGCGATGGTTAAGTCCGGAGCAATTGGCGATTGCATTCAACGATCACCTCTTAAGTAAGTTCACGAAAAAAAATTTAATTTTAATATCAAGAATCTCTATATATTTTTTTCTTATTTTGAAATTTAATTAGGTAATGATGTCAATGCCGACTGGGTGTTGAGGCATGGACGATCGGCTGCACTTTTCGTAACATTGAAGGAATCGCCCGCCACGGTATACAATCCTAAGGAAAAGGACCGTGTTTGCACGGTGATACTTTCATATTTGGCTGCGGACAGAGTGCAGATTGTCATGAATGGTGTCCGAGCATGCGGATACTTGTTTCAGTATCTTATGAACGAATCGCAGTCAATACCGCAGCAAATTTTGTCGCCTTTTGTAAGGGTAAGTATTTGATGTCAATGCACGTGGTATAAATTATTAAACTATTAAGATGTCTTAAATATAATTTAGTAATAAAATATAATTTCTGTAATCATTTCTTTCAGTCGATGAATAATAACAGTAACGACGTGAAACAGTTACTCGCCCGAGTTTGCATTCATCTCGCACGTAACATACCACCTGAAAATATGTCGCCCGAACTGCTCAGGGCCCTCTTGCCGATGTTGGTGAATGGAACGAAAGAGAAAAATGGATACGTCAAGGCAAACAGCGAGCTCGCACTTATCGCGGTGCTTCGGTTGAGGCAGGGCGAAGAAGAACATCAGGTTAGTTACTTTATCCCAATCGATTACATTTCTAAAATTTTTATTTAATTGTGAGGTAATTATCTCTTATATAATTAAGCCTTCATGTAAAATAGTAACAATTTAATTATCTTTCAGCGCTGTATGGCTTTCTTGGACGCTGGCGCAAAGGAGTCTCTGTCTGACGTGGTCAGCAAAGTGTTACGTAAAGTACTCTCTCAACCGGAGGGCAAAATAGAAGAATTAGACGATACGTTACTCACGTGAGAGATATTGTACTTCCCGGGGCTTATTACGCACTATACCCGTTCCAATAACCGTATTACCTGTCATTATTCGCCCGACCCTTATAAAGAAGAGATTTATCGTTCATGTATCAGCTGCATTATGAACAAACTAGATCGTTCAGCATTGTATCTCGATAAACAATTAAAAAGCGTGAAACGGAACTGTCGCTCGATGGCATTCAAGTTTCTTAAATTAAGACATCCTAAATCAATATATCAGGCGATTCGAATCAGTTGATGATGTAAGATTTATTATTTAAGTCATTATTTTATTTACAGTTATATATATATAAACAGTCATATTACGAATTCTTTATACACTCAAAATGGTTGTATTATTCATATCTACTATATGGAAAATTAATTTTTTATTTGCTGTAAGAAAATTATATTTTATGAAAGTTCACATAATTAACTTGGGGAATTGTAAAACCAGATGATTCACTCATGTAACTATTAAGCTATGAGGCTACAAGAATTATGTTTCTGTTAGGTTTATTTAATTTGCTTGCACTCCTGTATTTTTGCACTAGACGTATACTAATTCGATCGCGTGTGTGTGATAGGTATTTGTTTTAAGAGTACAATAGCATATATTTGATGATTTCTTTAACAGTTGATATCGAAGGATGAGAGTGCAAGATTAGCGCAAAGTAATTGAAAAAGTAGAGAAAATGCGTAATTTCTTTAATTAAAGACATTAATCTTACCTTAAAAATTGATTGTTATAGTATAAATTATTTTTAACATTTCTTTTATACGCATTTTCTTATATAGACATTTTTCTATACTTTTCTCTTTGTAATAAAAATGCGACAAAGCGTAATACAGAAAGGCGGCAACGAAAAGGTGTGGTCTCAAAAATTATAAAAGGAAGATAATATAATTAAGAGAAAAATATAATTATAAGAGAATAATATAAAACATTAATAGCAACTGAAGTTGAATATACATGCATTATCTCTACACCAACGACATTATTATTCATGCACATATGAAAGAATTTCGCATAATGAAAGGCAGTTCTCTTCGATATCTAATAATTCAATCATTAAATGTCAACGCTGTCTATAAGATCATCGAGCCAATTGTTTATATTTTAATTGGATAAATAACAAGAGACTCTTGATAATGGAACAAGTAATAAGTAAAAAAGGGTTTTGACGATTTCTCTGGAGAATATGACATCATTTTAATTTAATCCTTTATTACCTGCATGAAGTTTTAGTACATATTTCATCGCGAGGGGGGACACGATAAATAAAAAAACATTTGTAACTTAAATAAAGAAAAATTCATGCTAATTAAATATTAATTTATTATTTGTGTATTGTGTGTTTGATTCGAACACTAAATAGGTTAACTAAATAGGGTACATAAAAAGGCATTAATTACAAAAAATTCTGTTTACGATGAAAATTTAAAAAACCAATGGGATACTGTATTATCTTATGCAGGTAAATTATGCAGGTTAAAAGGAGGTCAGAAGCTGATAAGAGATATCGTCCTTCATTTCGGAAGTCGGTAAATAGATTGCTCTTCAAAAGTTATCCCTTTTCCCGGAGCAATCAATTTTTCTCCTAAAACCGTTTCTTAGGGGAAAACAATTTTATTGGTTGGAATTTTTGAGTTCACCGCAAAACTTTTCACAATTCCGGAAACTACATGATTGATACCCCGACAGTTTTTCGTCACGTCACGGCAAGGTAAGATTAAAAAATAATTTTTAAGAATTGGATTACTGTTAATGATCTTCCTATTTCTCTTGTTGAGAAAAAAGACGATTTGTATATGTATATGTGCATAATACAATGATAAACTTTCGTGAAGCTGCTGCACAACCGCGCAGAATTTCGCGCGTAATGTATAATTTATTATTTTTTCTGATTACATCCAATTAAAAGAGTACGATAAGCAGAATACTCCTTCAAAGCGTTTCTGCATGCGCTTCTATCTGGGTTAGATTACATTTACATTGTTGAGTGCAAAATTATAACATAAATGCGTAATGTAACTGCAGATGTTCCGTGTCGACTATTGTTAAATTGTAAGAAGACTAATCAGCCAATGGTCAATTTTCTTATTGTAGAGTCTTTAGACATGTGCAATTAGTCACGCTTGTTTTCTTGAATCGGTATCGCGTCTAATTAAAGATATATTCGCATTATTCTATTCGGTCGATTTTCCTATTAGAGTCAGTTTTTCCAACTTCTTGGTAAGCTAATAATTAAATCATACCTTCGTCTTTATTTTCTTCAAATTAGACAAGTATAGACATATGATTGAACTATTAGTTAGCTTACCAAAAAGTTGGAAAAATCAACTATTAAACATATAAAAGAGGATATATCAGTAACGAATTCCTCATTATCTTCAGAAAGCGGATATGCAATACATATAACAATTACGTGATATAAAATAAATTTCCTCGAAATCGCAGAATCGACGGTATCGCGCGCCGGAAATGCAGCCTCCTCGGCGTCGAAATGTGTCTTCCGACCGGCGAATCTCGCGGCGGCTCGCCGCGCAAATCGGCTCGCAGACCGTAAGGAAGAAAGACACAATCCGCGGGGATACAGGAACGAAGCTCTGCAGCTGCACGTTATGCAGTTCCGCCGTCGCACTTCAAAGCATCGCCGTCGCCCACGCGCGAAAACTCTCGCTTTACTGCGTCCGGAACCGACGCTTTATGTCCCCTGCGTGATCTCTCGCTAAGGCATTAACGAGTCCCTTTCCCGCCTCGGAGATTTCCGCCAGATAGCACACGCACGTTCGATCTTCATCCGCCGTGATCGTGACGAGATTTTGAAAGCACGTGGCGTTAAAGTGTAGAAATTAAATTAATATATACTCGAGGAAAAATTATTTTTCATGTATAATTATCTCTCGCGAAGGAGAAGAAATATTTCAGTTCTAGTACGTTGTGCTATGAGTAAAGACGAAATAATACATGTAATAATAATAATAATAATAATGCTAAGAGGGTGGCGGCGGTTTTCAACGAAGCCCACCTGTGGCACTCATTGTCAAACTCAGGAGGTCCATTGCTTTCCCTTCTCCTTCCTACCGATTACGGAAGTCCGGTTCTCTCCTCCAGAAAAGGAGTCGGTCTCCAATCGGTAGGCGTTTGAAAAATGGGATATATACGGGATGAGGAGTCACTGGAATTTGAACCCAGGACCGTTACTAATCACTCGCGTTAAGCACAGAGCCACGCGTCATCTCAATAATATATGCAAAGAAAAGACATTTTTGATTAGAAAAATTTTTTAATGAAACTATTTAATATTGTGAGTCAATATTTGAAGTTTATTATTTCTTTTCTCATCTAAGTTATTTAATTAGCGCTAGAATGAAGAATGAATCACGATAACATAGGGGGCTGTTAATTGAAAGTTAATCACATGGATTAAAAATTAATAATCGGTGAATTACACGAAAAATAAATGTATATACTAAGTCGATGTGGTCGTATGAGTTTTTCTTTAGATAATCCAGGGTTACGTTCCAAAACTTCCTCTTCGAGGAAAATTTAATAAAAAGTCTTTATTATCCGTGACATAATCTGCTACTCATTGTCAGAGTAAAGTTTTGGAACGCAGCCCTGCATGACTCTGCGACTTTCATTTCTTTGATTCTTGAATTTTGTATACGTAGCAAAACATTGTTGTTCTCGATATTTCTTTAATTTTTTTCTTTCTACGTCTTTCTACGAATTTTTTTCAATCGCATTTAAGAATTTCGAACTGCATCGGCAGAAAGCGCTTTGTCTAAAGTCAAAAATTTGTTACGCAAAAAGATATAGCTAAGTCGGCCTTGTTTTCTCTTTTTTTTTCGATTCCAAAGACTGCCAGTAACATGCGGAGATACTGAGTGATTTGACAAAACTTCCGTTCCGAGTATACAAACAATGGAAACGAAATGACATACCCCGAGACGACGCACGCGAAGGGATGAGTGTGCACTGCCCCTCTTGCCTGTTTACACTTCAAATCCCAACCGGCTTGCACAGTTGGCATTAGCACGAGAAAGTGTTTCTACGAGTGCCCATCCAGCAGAATGCCACTGGTCTCGTCGAGTTTTACACATCCTTTTTCATAATTAAGTTTTTACGTTATAAAACACTTTATTCCGCTTTTATTTCTCTCTCTCTCTCTCTCTCTCACGTTCTCTAGGTTCTCTTTTATCGGTTTAAAATTTTTTAATTTCTTTTCTTCTTTTTTAATCCTCCGAGATTAAAAATTACACTAGATAGCGATCATCCAGACAAAAATTTAGGATTCCGATATTTTTTAAATAGATTATATATAACCGATTTAATTATCTTTTTTTTATGTATTTATATATTTTCAAAAAACACTTTAGTTTACATAATTAAAAATATATAAAACAAAATATAAAAATACTAACAATCACCCAGTATGGTCGAGGCACATTGGAAAAAGAAGTGTAGCCTCAAAGGATTAAAAATATCTTTTAAATTTTCATATTATTATTACATGTGATATGGATTTATATTATATTTTCTTTTATTTTTTTGTAGTTTTTCTTTCATTGCTCTTATTGTTAGACGGCTTGCCCTGTTCAAATAAATCTACTATTTCTCTCTCTCTCTCTCTGTCTCTATGTAACTTTCTGGAAAGAACTGAGTTTTCACTCATAATCTCGTTTCAGAGCTAAAGTTAATACGTGTTAGTGCCAATATTTATAAAAATATCTTTTTTGGGGGTTAACGGGATTTTATATATGTATATAGAATTTCTTTCCTGCTTTTCGGTTTTCTATTAAAAATATTAATTATGATTTACACTGAAAGATAAAGAACCCATGTCATTTTTATTTGAGAGTAAAAAAGTGCGCGTTGCGAATTGTGTATAGTTAGTATTATGTCACTATATTTGAGATACAAAATTAGAAATGAAAGAACATATGGAAAAAAAGTAAAAAATTTTGGTGAAAGTTTTATGATGGAAAAAGTATGCAAATAAAGAATAAAAAGAAAGAAAATTAAGGAAGAATAAAAATGTAGGAAAATATAGCAATACGTAACTTTCGCATTTCACGGACTACGTCACTTTCGAATGTGATTTATATCAAATTTTTATATTAAACCAAAATCTCGTTTTATATTGAGCACTTAATTGTGTGAATATGAATCTTTAAGAAATTGAATTGAATCAATAAGGTTCTTCTTTTGTTGCGACATAAAACTATTTTATAAAAATTCTTAATAAAGGAAACATAAGAAATTATGGCTGTGATGTAAATTTAACATCTTCATATATTAATCAGTATATAATACTTCGATGTTATAAACAAGAGGTTTTAATAGATTATGCTACATTTTTCATTGATAATTAATATAATCGATCATTTTTCTTGCTTTTACTACAGAATATTCAATACTCTCTGGCATCAAAAAGTTCTCGGAATGTATTTTTAAAAATTTATTTATTAAAGTTATAAATTAAAGCTACACTACCTTCACACACTTGCCTCAATGTTCATACAGTTGCTGAAAACATTCCTCGAATATTTGAAAGTGCCATCAGCTGTTTCGTCGCATTTTGAATAACCTTTTCAGAATTCGAGAAATGTTGCCCCCCTTCAATTTCATTTTTAGCCTTGGAAATAGGTAAAAATCGGAAAAAGAAGGAAACATCCTGAAAAATGGACAAGAAACAAGTGGGTTTTGTTGCATGACAATGCCCCTGCACATCGGTCACTAATGGTTAAAAATTACTTTGCCAAGAATAATGTTACCACTCTTGAACACTCACCGTACTCACCCGACCTCGCACCAGCCAATTTTTACTTGTTTCCGAAGTTATTAAAATTAAAATCGAGGATTTAAAAACTTTTGTTCAAAGAAATATGTTAATTATCTCATAGCTGAATCAAAGATTTTAAATTGTGATAAATTCTTATACTCCTATATTATAATTTTAGATAGACGACAAAGTGTCCATCGTAAGTACATTGTTACCCAGCTATATATAAGTATATGTATATTATTTGTACGACACGATAATATCGGCGAAGTTAGAGAAAAGGTCTATTGAACCCTATCACTATCGACGTTCTAAAAAAATTTGATGTATGTAAAAATATTTATCTTTCTACCCTCTTTCGCGTCTGCGTTTTTCGTCTCTCGAGAACAAATTATTTATGAGATCGTCTGTCTGCCCGCCGGATTGTAATTTATGGTGACAATTCCTCATGTCTCGTGCACGATGCTCATAGCAGGAATGCATGACGAGACCTGCGGGAGCACGCGATATATAAATCCGTGCAGGGTCGGTGTCTGATGGAAACGGAGATAACGATCTCGACGCAGTCATTTGATGCACTTGTCAATTTTTCGCGACGGCTCACAGTCGCTGGAACGCGTGGAATTAACGCCTGCTGATGGCACTGTTACTCTATATTAAACAGAATATCGTGTTGTGAAATTTACTTGATTACATATACATATATGTATATTAAATTAAGAAATGTGTATATAAATATATAATATTTATAAAAATGTTTGCACATTTTCATAAACATCTATTTATAAGAAATTAAATACATGAAAATATTGCATACATATACTATACTTTTAAATTCGAGCGCTTATAAAAGTACCAAATTCTAAGTCAAGTGTATAATAATATTCATATAATATTAAATTTAAGTTGAAACATTTAGGAAAAGGAATTAAAATATTCAGACATCTTTTAAACATCTGCACATCTAAATATCTTTCAACAGATTTTTGTGTATGCTGAGGACTCGGATACAAAAAGACAGAAACGAGGAAGACGAAGAAATGATTCATCATTAGTCAAATTACTAGCCATTAGCGTCGGTTTGAGGTGTCGCCGTCGGAGACCCGAAAATTCTCTGCATCGTATCTTACCTTTTTCTTCCCCTCTTGCTCTTTCTTTCTTTCCTTTTTTCTCTCACATTTTCGTGTTATGTTTCTCGCCTGGGCGACGTGCACGAGACTCCGGCGCGTCCTGATTTCCCCACTTGTCGTCGAAGTGGTGGACCACGCAGCCAATCGAGTTCGCGTAGGCGGTGCGGCACTGCCTGAAGGGCGGGCGCAGCCAACGAGAGTGCTGCGAGTGACAATGCCGGGTCCGCGGCGGCGGTCGGCTGCACTGATCTCGTTCGTTTTTGCAGCAAGAAGTCAGAAGCGGTCGCCTCAGTTTCATTTCGGTCTACGAGTGCATGTGGTCTCACCGTTCGTCCCGAGTGTTTCCGTGTTGGTCTCCCATCGGCGATTGACGGGGTCGTGAAAAAGACGTCGACCTACGGAAATGCAGTATCAAGAGTCGAACAACCCGCTGATGCCTCGGGAATTGAATTTTGCACAATTCTTCGCGCAATCGCCAATCGCTCTACGACGCAAATTTGGTACGTTAGTTATTCTGTTTTTTTTTTTCAATCCGTTTTTTAGCCAGCCGAGGTGACGAGGAAGAATAGCGGTTTGTGTTTACAGTGCGGGATTTTGAATTTTCTGTTAGACACGCTTAGACACGCTTAGACACGCTTCGACGCGCTTCGATTATCAAGGACTGTAATTATGCGACATATAAAAGTTTCCCAGATATAATTCGCAATATAATAATCTCCCATTCGGATTCGGTCTCATTTTCACGTCCTTTCCATTTCTTTTTTTTTCAAAATTAATTTGGACACGCTGTCGTATTATCAGAACAAATCCAAATTTATATGCGACATAAAAAAGTTTCTCATATAATTCGCGATATAATTATCTTCCATTCGAATTCGGTCTTTCATTTTTATTTTTCATTTTTTTCAAAATTAATTTGGACACGCTGTCATATTATCAGAACAAATCCGATTTTATGCGACGATAAAAGTTTCTTAGATATAAATATAATTCGCGATATAATAATTGCCCATTTGGATTCGGCTTTTCATTTTTTTTTTCAAAATTAATACTATTAATCAGAACAAATCCGATTTTCTGCGACATACGTATAAAAGTTTCTCAGATATAATTCGCGATATAATAATCTCCCATTCGATTCAGTCTCTCATTTCCGCTTCCCTTTCATTGCTTTTCCTTTCAGAATTAATATGGATACGCTGTCGTGTTAACCGGAACAAATCCGATAGTCCTTACCGCGATGTTAAGCTACAATAAATTTTCAATGCGAAAGAAATTTATTTTACGGAGAAAATGGTTTTTGTCACGAAACGTCACGTCGACGCACGTCTTGCCTGCGACGTGAAACTTTGAAAGCAGCACCTTGCGGGTGTTCCCGGAAGAAAAAGGTCGTTCTAACGAATTTGATTTACACCGTAATGAGAGGACGGTGTGTTCTTGCCGGTCGGCCCTGCCGATCGTCAAATATCCCGTGTAATGCGTTCCACACCGGGTAGCAGCGTGAGCGTCTTCGATTATTCCGCGAAACATGAAAGCTTCGCCGACTCTCGGCCAGGCAGATCTATTATCTCCCTACTATGGCTTTTTCACGGGTACCCAGACATTGTGAGCGACGTGATGCTACGTGACAAGTGCGGTGGCCGACGTAAAGGGTAGCCCCCGCTGCTCCATTTTTTGTGTTACCTCACCCACGCCAATTTCTTCCCATTTATTCCTGGGGACGGCGTCGCTTCGTTCAAAAGAAATGCCTACTGCGCGCCATTGACGATTCGTCCGGTGCGCGTAAGAAATATGCATATAGTAACGAGCAGTCATCGTTGTACCGTAAAACGGGTGCTAAAACCTCTCGATCTTAATATTTATTTCTCGTTCTCACCTTTTCTCTTTGCCTTTTCTCAAGGCCTTCGGATCGCGCGCGTATCTACATGATTTATTAACTGTTAAGTAGGAAATTAAGGGAATGTCGCCGTTTTATTATTATATTATAGCTCTAATATATTTTTTCCCTTCATCTGTAATATATTTCTTTTCTTATATTACTTTTTATATTACATATAAATTATATATAAAAGGTTTTTTTATATTTATACATATGATATACATATTTATAAATATATTTTATATTATCTTACATTATTATTCATGTTATCTTGCTATCTATCCAAAGAAAAAAAATTTCATGTACAATTTATATGTAAAATATGTCCACGTATGTTTTTTCTCTTGTATAATCTCTGTTCTACATGCAAGAAAAATAATATACTGTTAATTTGCAGACGAGAGGATGATTTCAAACGAGCGATTATTTCCATCTCCAATGTTGCGCGGAGTCAGCGCAAAATTGATTAATCAAACGCTCTGGCAGGAGTTCAATGAGCGGAGTACAGAAATGATTATTACAAAATGCGGCAGGTGAGTACCTTACGTCTTTTTGGATTGTTGTTCTCTCTTTTTCAAAGCAAGTATATGTCGAAGTTCCTATTTTTTCTTTTTATATTCATAAACCTTATCGTTTCCGAATTGGACGATGCCCAACAGTTAAGAATAATTAAAATGACTGCGATAAAAAAAAAGTGACTCAAACGTTGCAAGTTCAAAACTGAACGAAATAACACGATGAAACAGATAATCTCTCGCGGCGGGGAATCATAACAATCTTTTAGATATTTAGATTCTCGTAGTACCCCGTACATCGAACGAAAACGAAGAAATCTCGAAATTCAATGTAATTAACAGAACACGATAATAGATTATCAGTAAAATCGTGATTAGGGATATCTGAGGATTCAGTAACAGTAATCGTGATAAAATAATTATTCACGTTGTCGCGCGCGTCCTGGCGCGACTGAGTGGCGCTCGGCTGTTCTCTGGCGCCCTTCAATTGAACAAGCAAGACAAGATACTTCCCTCGAAGCCTCTTCTGCGTCTCGGCGCCCGTGAGAGGTGCACCGGGGAGACGCCGTTTGCGACCACCCCTCTCGCTGTCTGCAACCGGAGGACAAGTCGGGCGCCACGCCGGCGCTCTCGAAGCCATCGCGACGCATCGTCGAGGAACAATGGCTAGTGCGGAATCCGCACTGCGGGAATTCCGCAAAAACAATGTGATACATTTATTCTTTATCATCGGCGAAGATGCTAACCGAAAACACGACGAAATGTGTACAGTTCGAAAATTCTAGGGAAAACTAACGAGAGATTCTAGAGATCGAGGATATTCGTTGTGTCTTTTATTTTGTCTTCATTGTGTCTTTTATTTTGAGAGAAAGCACTCTTTGATTTTGAAAGCTTTCGTGAAAGATGTACACTTTTGTAGCCCACTACGGTCGTAAGTCACTTTGCTACTACCTACCTAACGTTTACCTAAGGTTTTTTCCTCGACACATGGTCGCGACGGTCATCGTTTTTCACACAGGCTGTCCAATCCCTTTCATTATTGTAATTTCATCAGGTACTTAACGCAGGTACATTTAGGAGCATCGTTAGTGTATTTAACGAGATGTTTGCGAAGATAAAAATGTATTGTGCGATTGCTGGTACAGAATTTATGATGAGTCATGAAAGAAAAAGAAAATATTTGGAATATTTTAAGTCAGAAATTTAGAAATATTTCACGTATTTTAATGTATTAGAAATATGAAAAACTACTTTGAAAAATATAAGAATATTCTCATTGTTTGGGGTAGACTGAGGCGAATCCGATCACAGGGCGAATCGGATCAAAGTAAGAATTGAGATCGTCTTTGTTACATTCATCAATATATCTATTGATGAATGTAACAAAGACGATCTCAATTCTTACTTTGATCCGATTCGCTTCGGTCTACCCCATACATTTTTATAATTTGTTTAAGAATTCATAAATTTTCGAATCTATAAATCTTATTAAAAGAAAGTTTTCTACATAAAATACTTAGTAAATAATAAAATAAGAATCGAAAAATGAGTCAACTTCTAGGGATTGGTTTTTCAAATCCACCCTTTCAAGGTGGATTTGAACAATAAGAAAAATAGCTTATGGCTTATCGAGACATTGTTATGCCAGAGTTTCATAATTTTGGAATTTCTCAGCTGGAGATCTTCCCTTGTAACGCCGGATTAAGGAAGTTGTTATATCATCGTAAGAGACGTCTTGCGACCTTGTCCTTCAAATGACTGAATCTACGCAAAAGTTTGGCGCGAAGAGGAATTTGTATTTGACAGGGACAATTTTGCGTGATAAAATTCGATCCGCGTTCTCGCCTGAAAGACTGATATTTAAGCGCCCTTAATAATCTCCTCTTTTTCGTCGCTTCCGAAATTCGGTCTGACGCATATTCAAGTAATTTCCTTAACGACGTGTGATAGGTTTCCTAGACAGACCGGACTAGGATGTCCTAGACAGACCAGACTAGGCGTTTCGGAGTGACGAATGCGATTAGTCTCGCAGGAGGTATTTGTCACAAAGGAGGCTTTGTGCCGCAACGACATTCTCAATCGGGGATAGATTATAACCGATTAGAAGTTATATTTCTCCGCTTTTCTAAAATGTCCTTCATTTTGACAAAATAGCCGGAAGACGAGTGACGAGTCTAATCGATTGCAGCTTTCGCTAAAGGCTATCGGATAATTTCTCTTCCAGATGGAACGCGGAGCGATAAGTAATCGCGATAAGGGTACGTAGAATTTCTCGTGACTTTAAGCAGATAATGCGGACGCGTGTGGTATCACGTGCCACGCTCGCGTGTTATATCGACGTCGTGTGGGCGTGAAAACTGGAAGGGCGGAAGGAAGGAAGAAGGAGAAAAGGAAGAGGTTTAATCACGAAAGATTTAATCGGTTATGAGCATTCGTAACTCATTGGAAATGTTTTACATTCGATGTCTAAGCTCTACGCCAGTGTGCATATTTCACACACAAAACGCGAAAGACAATTATTCGATTACTTCTTTCTTTGACGCGTAACGCAGCATAAATTTATGATAAATGTCTATTATATCTCTATAATAAGCTACGTAATTTATTTTGCATTATAAATACGGAAAATACAAAATTCTGCAATTATAATATATTTCTAGATTTAGTGATGTTTTGGGATTTAGAATTTTGCCAATAAAAATGTTAACGGGTTATATTTTTGGAACTAACGACTTTTGCATTATACAAATTTGAAAAATTGTTTTGGAATTAAGAATCATTATTTACATCATGCAATTTATTCAGTTTATTATATCCGAGTCCATATAATTTATTCATATAAAATATTTTTTAAATTTATTTTGTATTTTCCCTTCTATATTTCTTTTTTTTTAACTTTTAACGACTTTTTGCATTTTCTTACTCATATGTTCATATAACAGATATTCCGTTGCGTATTATCTTTTAATAATTCCTCTTTTTTTCCCGGAAAAACTGCATTTCCTAGAATCTCTTTCGTAAGGTTATACGTCGAATATCTCATTACGTGACCACTTTAGGTGGTCCAATGTCTCTCTCTTGGTCACAACTTGGTAGGGCAACCATCGATCGTGCTTTTAACGAGCCAACGGATCGTACAATCAGCGTTTTGAAGAAGGAAAAAAAAAGTCAGGACACATGTTTATCTTTGCCAGGGCGGTCCGGTCGCGACAATAGCGACGAAGGTGTCTGTCTATATCTGTCCACTCGTTCGTGTTTCTTCCGGGATCTTGCTGCTCGTGCGGAATCTAAACCACGTGCTCACCACGTGTCACTTCTTCCTCCTTTCCCTTCTCCCTTTCTCCCTCTATTGTTCTGTTGTTCTCTTTCGCGCTAGATCTCGCAAATTCGTTTGCACGACTTATATTTCGCAGCATGATATTTGACGATACAGCCTAAGGGTCTCACCGTTCTCGAATATGTGTATATTTTTTTTTCTCTTTTGAATTTCGTTTTGGCTTCCGTGCGGCGCAGTCTACTTTCGTTGGCCTTTGGTCACCTTGATAATAAACGCGATAAGTGGGATGAAAACTGTCCGTAACAAAAGTGGCAATCGACAGGTAGTCCTTCTTTTGTAACAGGCGTGCGAAGGTTTGGTAGAAAAAAAAAATATATAGAAATGATCGAAAAAAAAGCCTTCTGAGAACAAGTTTCATTTTTTTTAAATAAAACTTGTACAATTGATTCTATTGTTTCCTTTTAAGTAACTTGAGAAACTTACAATGCTGGTAAACTTGTACCTTTTTCAGAAATTTTTTTCAGATAAAAAAGTATCGTTTCTTCTTCTAAACAAAATTGTCATAAATTTAAAGAAATAAAAGACTTGTTTATAGAGCTTTGTTAGATTCTTGAAGAAATAAGTAAAAAGTATTAAAGAATGGCGTATATTTCACTTAAACTTCATCACAGCAAATGTTTTAACAAGACGATAAATAAATCCAACAGAGATGTGAAAAATCAGGAATCCAATGCAGCATGATTTTTGAAATACATTATTGCCCCGAAGATACGAAGACATGTGTCCGTGCATAAACGCGTTTGTTGTTTTTACCTTCGTTGTTTTTATTACACGCCGGGTGGGGATGTCGGAACAGACGCGCGTGCTTCCCGTGTACGAGGAGCGATAGCACACGCGACTTTCGAGTGGCCCCTGCAATCGGCAGGATAAGACGCGGGTCCAGAGCTCGTGCCGCTGAGATGCGGCGTTATATCACACCACTGCGGACGTTATCTCGTCGCCGCGTAATTACAAGAGGCTCCTTAAACCAGATGCGTCTGTCGCATCAGCGGCACGAGCATCCGGATGACGCGTACGCGAGCTTACCTTTACGGATCCTCGAGAAGTTTTTCATTTCGCCGCGGTTATCATCGCAATCGAATCTTGAGTAATAATACATTATAATAAGAGAAAAAAAATGATCACAATGTAAAATGTAAAATAAAACCGTGATAATATACATACAGAGCAAAGTGGAATGGAAAGCGATTGTAGCACTTTTATAATGATGCGCCTCAAGAAAATAAGAAAAAATAACAGTCGCTTTTTTAAGGATGTTCCGGTGCTAACAGTGTTACATTGAAAATACCGTAAAACTTTTCTGGATTGTTTCCATTTGTTATTCGAACATGTAGTTAAAACCTAAAGCCGATTCTCAAACTGGTTCACCTGGTTGGAGTTATTATACTTCTAATTTTACATGTGGAAAAACAGCATTATTCTCTTCACATAAATAAAATAATAAAGAAGCAACATCGTCAATATTCTGAAACTTTATTTTTAAGTAAATCAAACGTGGAGCAACGTTTCTAAAAAAAGTTTGAATCGATTCACTATCTCATTATCGAGCAATTGATAAAAATACAATGCAAAGTATCGAAAAAAGGTTTATAGTGTCAACTGCCGAAACGTGGCAAATAAGTATCGCATTAAATGACATTGTTTAAGACATTTACATGATATGGGCACATTTAATAATGCCTATTTCAATTCTTAAAAGCTTGGAATTTTATCAATTTCATATTGAAGTAATGTATTGAACTTTGGCTAGGATTATAGCCAGAACATCCTTAAACTTTTGATAATTTATAACGATTCAGAATTTTTTCGCTATCGAAAAATCTCGTCTCGGATCTTCGCCGTCTTTATGCCTAATGTATTGACAATGTGGCAGCGAGATCGGCGCAGACCGGGCGTGAAGGTAAATCCTTTGTCAGGCCGCCGACTCGATGCGAAATGCGGGGAAGGAAAACTGCAATTAGGCAGGCAAACGGCGGCCGCTCGATTTGCCTTTTCCGTAGAAATATTTGCGCAGTCGGGAAAAACTGGTTGACGAGGGTGAAAGCTGGGTATCCTGCGTAACAGGAGCGGGACTTGACGCAGGCGTTGTTCTCTCGGCGACGCCTACCCGTCGCCGGAACGTTAATGACTAACGAAGCCCTCGAAGGCCTTTGTTCTTTCGTGAAATAGTAGTGTGCGAATACTACCTGCACGAAACGGGACCTCTTTAACGTTAAAAGCCTCCACGAAGTAAAAGTCATTTATAAAACGACGCGTATGTGTCATTTCCAATTGTCTCTGTGTACCTCTGTGTCATATCATTCTTTGATAATTGATGTTTAATAAAGTCTCTATTTGTTCGACATAATGGAATTCGTCGTTTTATATACGATTCATAAATCAAAAGAAAGTAAAACTTTCTAGAAATCAATTATTTGTGGTGTATCCATTAATCTTTTTGAAGTACTGGATTTATGGATACTCCATAAAGAATTGATCTCCTAGAAGGTTTGTACTTTTGATTTATGAATCGTATGTAAATAACGACAATCCATTATGACGAACAAATAAAGACTGTATTAAACATTAATTATCAAAGAATGATATGACACAGAAGTACACAGAGAAGCTGAGAAGCTGAGAAGCTGAAAAGCTCGTAAATAACTTGGAATTTTCCTTTCTTTATTTCTGTATAGTGCGAGAGACAGAATGGTGAGAAGCTACAATAAGGTTTAAATTACAATGCGGTTTTAGAGATTCTAATACCATATTTTATAGTTTGATTCACAAAATTCGCCGACAATGGTCGGTTTTTATTTCATATCACAAAAGATTAGATTGTCCTCTTTTCTTTTTGCTTTTCTTATTCATGTCGCTAAGAGATAATTCTTTTTTTCTCTGAAAAATTTTATGCTTCCCCCATAGAGAAGGATTATATTATCACGGATTAACATTTTTTTGAAACTTGCAAGGAAAATGAAATTTTGAAAGCTGTATGATAACTTAATACGTTTTCAACATAATTTAGGAACCTTTGTTTGATCTTTTACAGGCGCATGTTCCCGTCCGTTCAGATAAACGTAAATGGTTTGCAAAAACGTGAGAATTATTTTGTTCTTCTGGAAGTAACACCGGCCTCTGATCGTCGGCACAAGTACTGTGGATACGATAGCGAGAGCAAGAACGGCAACGGTATGGGTTGTTGGAGCTATGCGGGACCAGCCGAGCCGCAGCATCCCTTCAATCGTAGGGTTTATGTGCATCCTGATAGTCCGGCAATGGGGAGCCATTGGATGGACAATTCGATTAACTTTAGCAAACTGAAGCTCACGAACAATATCAACGATACCAATAATAACGTAAGTAATATGTGTGCGTTGACTGAATTATCGTTGACGTAATTAATATATATTGCATATGCAAATACGCTAAGTTATAATTTGCAGATACGAAAGCATTGATGATAAAGTTAATCTACATCTTCTTTAGTAATTAAAGTCACTCAATTTTATGTTTTATTGTATAAACTTTGCTTTTATAAAAAGCTATTATTTTACGTATGTATATATGTACATATGTGTATAAGCACTATACAGAACTACGCATTACGGACGAAGGATAAGATCCTTGGGGAAAACGGAAGTAGACGAACAGTTCAATTAGTGGCTGCCATTAGTTTATCTGGCTCTTCAATGTTTTGACAGCTTTAAATGTTTCTAAAAATCCTTATTTCTCCTCTTCAAATCTCCGCTATCTCGATCTCGTGTTACAGTTTATCTTTCATTTACATGGAAGAATATCGCCACATTTTGTCCCGTTCATCTAATTCACTTTCGACTCTTTTTTTTATTAACTGTCAATTAACAATTAATAGAAAAGATACTCATAAAACAGATATGAATTATTTTATATGAATTATTTGATCAAACGAGATTTTCTACAAAATTTCCTTTTTCTTTCTTTTTACGATGCAATATTTTTTGTTATTTTTAAAAATTATTCCTTCTATTTGATACTTTCTGTATATTATATATTTTTAAGTAACAGAGCAATTAAAAAAAGTTGTAATACAGTATCTATGCTTCTTAGAATATAAAGTAATCGGTATCAAAAAGTATATTTTTTCTTAACATCGAAGTAGAAAATATCTCTTCAATTTAATAATTTCGTGTTATTTTGTAAGCTATTAAAAAATAATATATGTATATGTATGTATTTATAAATTCGGTACTCGCGAAAAAAATTTTTTTTTTTAAACTCGTGATTTGTGGATATTCCGATTATTCTCTCAGAAAATTCGCTCAAAGGTAGAAGCTTCTTATGGTCAAAGTTCGAGAAAATTTCTGGAGAAAAAAAAAGATCGGCATATCGGTCGGTGGTGCATTTTCCAGCAGAGATTTAAGCTACTCAAGATGGTGCGGCACGTCGACCAGGGTCTATGGGAGATTAGCATGTTCCACGATACCCTGTAATCGATATACCTTCTTTCCCCTCTGGAGAACGAGAGCGGATTTGTTTACGGTCGACGGGGCTCCTAGCTGCCACCGTCGCCGTTGGTGTTAAAAACGCCGTTTTACGGTTCTCTTCTGCCTTTGTTGACGGCAAGAAGGACGCGCACAAGAGCTCGGCGGCACTTTTGCTCTCTCGTTATTGTCCATTCGAGCTAATTCACGCATGAAAAACTTTACGTTAATCCACAAAGGTGGATTAGCGGCTGGACAGCGGCGGCAAACAAGAGATTCGTTTTGTTGCGCGTTTATCTTAATTTCGACACCTTTTTCTTTAATCGGAAAACGGCATCTGGTCTGAAAAGATTTAATCTCCCTATTCTATCTCATCTAAATCAGCTAATCAGAAAGAAAAGAATGATGTCCGAATGTAGAAACGTATAAATTTTTAATTGTGAGCGATAGTGAATTGTAGAATTTAACGACAAAACGTCATCAATTTTCACTTCAACGTGGAAGTTAATAAAATTTTTCTTCTCAGCCAATTTCAAACAGGATTTATGTGATATAAAACTGTCGAAATATGTAACATTGAAAATAGAAAAAGACAAGAAATTAGTTCTCGTATTTAGCAAACGGAAATTTCACTATAAACAATAAATAAATATTTTTATTCAAAAGATATAGATAAATGAGAAATAGATGAATCCAAGATATTTTTCGCATTAAAAACTATTGTAGTTTTATGCTTTCATTATATTTCTTTAATTTTCAGTGTTACAAGTTTCGATAATCGAACTTCATGTGAAATATAAAAATATTGAAATCGGTTAAGAAGAAAAGACTCGTTATTTCTTTTATTTCTCGTTATTTCTTGTGTTTCTGAAGATTACTTCGTCAAAACTCTCATAACATAGTAATTGTTTGTAATATGGATACTTTTATATTGTTTAACATTTTGACTGCCATGTTACTCGTATCTCGGCGATGAGAGAGTTTTCACAAAGGACTTATCATCCATTATGAATTTGTGGTTTTATTTATTCGGCTAAAAATGATTTTGTTTTTAGGTATTTATAAAATATTTATGAAATATTTATATAGACATTAAAAAAAATTAAATATCAAAATAATATTTATAATTATAAAATATAAAGTAAATTAAATTTATTAGAAACAAAATTATTTTCTATTTCTCTGATTGCATCTATTTGTTTCAATTTATTTTGCAGAGATCTATTATTTTAATTTGTGTGAATGACAGTTTTATTTATTCTGTAATTATATCATTAAATATTTAATACATAAATAATATGTAATATACCTATACTTTACACTATTTATATTACTATATGTATAAATAGGTATAGTTCTTAGTTTTTTATATTGTAATTTTACATATTTTAAAAACAATCACACACTTCTCGATTTTGGCCGAAAATTTATACCAATAATAATTTGGTAATTAAAGTGTTAAATGATTTTAGACTTGTCGAAATAAGATTTGTCGTAGAAAGATATATGAGAGATATTTTTCATATTAAAATATAAAAATATCTTAACCGCGTAAAAAATGCGAAACGTCAGTAACGACTACCAGATTGCGTATTGAAGTGGTGCATCTCGCTCTAGATTCATACGAGAGATCCTCGGTGGCGGAGACATGTGATTCCGGGAAGGTTGCAGGGCTTAGTCTGGTTTTCGGGAATCGCGTCTGTGTCTACCGTCGGCCTCTTTAGTGAGGCGCCAACTTATCTCGAAAAAGCGGCGCCCCTTTTACCCGGTTCCTCAAACTAATTACGAATTTAATAAAATTCCCGACGCTTCGTCCCTCTCCTTTTGCCCCTCCACCCCCATCCCTATCCACAATTGACAGAAAGGGCCTCTTCTTTCGTATCCCTGCCCCTTCACCTCTTCGGGATCGTCTTTCGCGATGCAGATACCGGCGTAACGGCGATCCTGTTTTTTTCCGCATTTAATACTTGAAAATAAAAAATTTGTAAAGAGCAAGACCCATTTATCGACGTATGACGCATGAGTTTTCAATTTTTGATATTTTTCTAATTAATGAGAAATTGCATTATTTAAATTCGAAATGCTATAAATTGGAAAATGATATCTTGACACATTTAACAATAATTTAATAAGAGTACAAATGAATGTTTTAAATTGTTGATTTTAATAATGTGCCATCTCTTTAATCTTAGTTATCTATACATTTCTTTAATTATATATATATATATATATATA
>VBVQ01001152.1:0-39436 GCA_011636635.1 Tetramorium simillimum
TAACAATCGGTTGCTGAAAGAGAAGCCTTTCTGTCTTTCAAGTTTAGGAAAATATTTCGGAAGCTGATTAAAATAGCTAGTTATTTCAGACAAGGTAAGTTCAATAATATATTTGTTGCATAATTTATCGTTGAATATCTTTGTTTTTTAATTGTTTATCTGAAGTAAAAACTTTTAGGCTCTAAAATATTTTTATTATATTTATGTACATAATATCTCATAAGAAATAATGTATCACTATTATCTACAAATTACAAAAAAATTATGACTTTGTACATCTGCTCACTTTTATGCACTTACCTACACATTCGCAATTTCTTGTTGCGATATGGCAGTATAATCTAATTTTGAAAAAGTAGATAGATCAAAAAATTGTTCTAGGCAACGTAAACTCTCTGATTTCTATTGTCGCAGACATTCATTCAGCCTACAAACATAAACATAAATAGTTATAGGATTGGTTTTTTAACAAAACCAGAGATTTCTATTATCTTATTCGTCTCTTCTCATCTGAGAATGCGATAAAATTTACTTTTCTCTCTTAATGTCAGTAGATTACGGTTATTCCAGACAGATACAATGACCATCATGCAAATTGAAGCCCCCTGCCCATATTCAATCTTAACTCGTCTTGCGAATCTCTTTCTTTTTGCGGAGAACATTGGCTTCCCCAAATATGTAAATATATCCCGTTTCTCATTCCTTCTTTTCCTTTATTCGAATATTCTTTTTATTTATTGTTGAACGGATGTCGCTATTATCGATGTTGGGCGGTAACAAAAATAGCGTAACTTCGCAAATTCCTATGTACAAAAATTTATAAGTATAACTAAATACAAAAAAAGATTTCCAATTACTTTAAAGTTAAATAATTTTAACTAATCTTCCATAATTAATCTTTATTATTTTCTCGATGCGTATTTATGTGTCGCGTGCATGCGCGCGCGTGTATGTGGGCGTATGCACAAGGTAATCTATTATAATTTTTAAATAAATTTATCTCTGAAAGAATACTAGATAAAAAAAGTACCACAAAATAAATTATTTCAAATGAGACATCAGATATTTATTATACAAATGGAAAAATTTCTTTTAAAAATTTCAAAATCAACTGAACTTTTTAAATAAAAATTTATATTTCTTTATTGTAAATAAATTTTCTATTATTCTGCATATAAAATTGTTAAATTAAAATATATAAGAAATGATACTTTAAAAGGGAATATTTTCATATTTCTATATCATATCTTCAATTTTTGATCTTGTTATAATAATAATTTTTTAAAAGTTATAATTATAATAAACTAAACTAACCAAAATCTAACGTAAATACCAATTGAGAGATTAAATTCAATTGAGATTGAAAACATAACAGAAATAAGTACATATAATATATTAATTTTAGATGCTTAAATGCATGTTTTGAATATCAATATGCACACCTGTCTCGGATAGTAGAGAGAGGTTTATAAATTCGAACTCTGATTTTTTTTGACATTTTTCGCAACATTCCTTGCAATAGTTTGAAAGATACCTATTAGTGTCAATATTATTAATTAGCAATTTAATTATTGGTAATAATGTAGCTTTATCTTGAGACTGCATTTCAAAACCGACAGTAACGATGTATAGTTTACTAAGCGAAATATTGTACAAAAATTCACGCGAAAAATATTCTTAAGTACAAAAGATCCAGCCCGACTGTATATTTTGAAACATTTTCTATTTAAAAATTTTTTATGTTATAATGTCAAAATAAATCCTCTTAAGATCGTTTCTAAAGAAATAAGTTTTCGATATAATTTTATAAGATGGCGAAACAGTCTTTCTACGATAGCATGCCCATTCGCAATTAAGCAATAGGTGGTTCCAATAAGATCTTGTCGTCAGTGAATTTTCTGCCTCTTTTAATCGTCTCTCAAAAACGCTGCTTTCGGATCCCCTCCCTCTCATCATATAGCCCGTCAATCGCAAAACATTAAAAGAAAACGGTGAGTTGTTAATGCAAAAATGCAAAGGTATACAATATGACGAGGTCATTATTTGAAAAGTACAGTTGAACTTCGGGTGCCGGGGTGAGTTGTTTGAGTAATAAAAAGCGAAAAGTTCGCGCAGGGGCTGTGAGAATACCGGCATCACCGTCAAACGGTCTTTGATCAACTCACCAGCATATCCCCCATCTAAATGCGCGTTGATCTCTCATGAATATGGAAACTCTCGTAGTCGAGGTTACCACTACATATACTTATACATCATCTAATTGTCATCCCTTAAACCTGTACCAGATACGATTACGCGAGAACGTTAATATAGCCTTTAATCTGAAAGTTGGATGATTATGTTCAAATTTATTAATAAAATTACGTATGCGTTTTCGAAAACAGTCCAACTTATGGAAATATTATTTAACGTTTAACGCAATTATACTTTTTGAAAATGTAATATGCATTTTCTTGTGCATGTACAGTGAAAAAAATCTCACTAAATCATATAAAATCTATATCATATAAAATCATATCATATAAAATCTATACATATATCTTATTACATTATATATGTATATGTATAAGGCTAGAATTTTATGTATTATAATTGTAGATATAGATATAATACTTTGTATTATGTATGTACGTGGGTGGATTGAAAAGTTTCCGACTTGAAAAAAACAGTATTTTTTTAGGGCAAAATAAAATTTATTTTTTAACGTGTAGTCTTCTTTCAACTTAATACATTTATTCCTCTCTGCACACGTTATTCTGCAAGAACATTTAGCGATAAAATGACATTTTTAATAATGACATTTTGGAGTCATTTTGACATTTTGTGATTTTTTATTCTACCTGGGTTTTAATAGTAATTCGATTACTGATGATTTTGTTTCAATTATTTAATTACTTGTATTATACTTTCGTTTTATAATTTTTTTTATTGAAAAGGACATTACGTTGCACTTTGGGAATCAAACTCGGCCTGTTTTACCCATCGTCCTTTGGAAGATATTTTATAAAGTTGTACTTATTATTAGTACCAAATGTAATACTTCACATAATACATCTTTCCTTCTTCTATTTTATCATATTTTTACTCTTCTTTTGTAAATTTTGTATATTTACATATTTAATTATATAATGACCACAGATATCTAATTGTAAGTTGTTATGTAAGACGAAAACATAAAAAAAAAATACTTTGAAAAGTTTTTACTATTTTCGAAATAACAAGATCAAATTCTGTAAATAATTTCGATATATTAATAAAAACTACAATGAAAACTGATTCATCACATTTAGGTTATTCTTTGTTCAAATAAAACTGTAGCTGCAGTTGAGCAAATATCACGAGGTAATTACGAGTCAACTAATTATTTAATTATCCAGAGTCCAATAATCTCGAAATGCATCTTAAAATTACATACAATAATTGTGAAGCAGAAAAAAACACATATCAAGAGACTACTTCAATTCTTTTAGCAAGATATGTTTTATGCCGACCACTGATATATTCACTGTTTCATGTAATTTTAAAAGTGAAGGATTATTTCCATAAGGATGGAGTGTCCACTTGGATCTTTCGGCGAATTATTTGATACTAAGGCCATTATAAGTACACATAAATACATGTAAATTCATCTAAATATCAGCATTCGCGAATTGGTCTGGAACTGGTCTAACGAGACGACACTTTGATAAGCATACGAAAAGCAGAAAGAGAAACAAAGAGAGCGACTTCAGAGAGAGAGAGAGAGAATACGATTCCTTTCTGTCGAGTGGCCGTGGAGACCAAAAACAATCGCACGGGCGTCATTCCTTTGCCCGCGATGACTGAACGACGCGCAGCGGAATCCCGCAGTCTCTGGAGCATCGTCGAAGTGGATAAAATAACAGCAGGGTTAGTTCTAGAGTAGATCAAAGCCATCCGCTCCGCGGGGGTGGCCGGCGCGGCGACCGACCGAGAGAGCAGCCCTCCTCGCATTCGTCTATACTCGAGCTCGCTCAAGTGGCATCGACTCTCGAGAAAGGAATAAAGAACGGCCTCCGCGACGGGTTCATGCGTGAAACGATGCCACTGCAAACAATCTCGTGATTTGTTTAGGTATAACAATCCGTCTCCTGGTCCCATTCTAATTCTCCACCCACATAGAGGGATTATCTCTACATCTCTACGTCTCGGAGCATCGGAGACATATCTGATGTGATTCTTCATAAATTTGTATGAAAATATTTCAATTCCAAACTTTCAAACTATAAATATCACTTAGAATTGTGATAATTTTCCATCCTCACTCTCTACCGAGATACGTGAAGTTGCCTTTATTTTTCCGTGCTCTCTTCGTCTGGATTTCACCCTCCTGGAATCCCCTATAACGCGGTAGAACAAGGGATTGTAGATGATTAGCTGTTAACGCAATAATAGGTGACGTGACGTGGATATGAAGGTCTGCCTTCAGGGAGGTTGAAGGCCATTGTCTCTCGATCGTGTCCTTTTCTATCGCTTTCGAGCTGCCAATTTTCATTGAGTATTGCTCAAATTAATTCTACTTCTAATACATGTTTTATTATATCTCCACATAATAACAAAACATTTACAAAATAAGATAATGAAATAAATTAAAATAAGAATGCCCTGAATTTAAAGAATGTAATAGGATGTAATATATGTTACGTTATCAAAGTCTGATATAAATAGAGATATAGATTTAAAATTATTACAAGAAATATAAATCAGTGAATTTATTAGCTACCACGTATATCACTTCGTGTAGAATTATATTGTATAATAATAAAACAAGTTTAATACGAATACATATATGCATGTACGCGCGCACACACACGTTTATTCAGGAACATTTTATTGATATAATGACGCAGAATTGATGTCATATTAAACCACTTAAATGTCATAAAAATCATTTTGAAAAAATATAAAAATATATTAGATCCTTTGCGTCATTAAGTACATCATTTCAGTAGAGCCGATGAATCTAATTTCTGATGTGTTAATGCGCATTTATTCCTTGTTGTCTTTTGTAACTTTCGTTTCTCCCACTACCGAGATGTCAGTGGAGCGAAAAGGGTCTCTTGTCTCCAGGGTTGAAGTGTCAGATTGGACAGACAATAAACCATCGTATTACCTTGTCGGATAATCAGCCAATCACTACGAAATCGACATAGCGGCGTCGTACCGTGATCCTCTTAAGGGCGGCTTTTCGAGAGTGAACGGAGCTCGTTATCGCGTCTTAATTCGCGAAATCCTTTCAACAGCGCGATCCCGTCTACGCTTTTTCTACCAAAAGTCCTTTGCGCTTCCGCTCTCGCGAATACTCATTCCTCTATCGCTCGTCGCGCTGCCTCGTCAATTTCATCCTCTCACCCCCATTCAACCCTCTCCTTTCCTCTTCTCTCCTATCCTAGTACTCTTCAATCCTGAGTTCCTTCACAACCGTTAAGCTTCCGAAGCTTCGTTTGGTAGAGTTAACTGAAACGTATCGACCATTCCACATCCGAGTGTGAAAGCAATGGCACAGGGGCGCGGCGCGTCGTTACATTTGTTTCTGACAATAACATTATTATTACAACAGAGGATATCACAAACTTTCTCATTAAATTATTAAACAATAGTTTTGGGATTAATAAAGTAAATTATACTAGTAACTTAAACGTTAAAATTTATTTTATATATTTATTTATACCTGTATTTATTTCTTATCGACTATCAATTGTTTCATATGACAAATAATGTTTTCTTATACAATGTAGAATAAATCATATAAAAGTTATTTTATAAATATTTTATATTCACGTTGCATTTTAAATATGTTTTTTTTTTCTTAGACATAGAGATTTTAATTTAGGTATAATTTAATTTCTCAATTATTATATCTGTGATTGTCTTAAAATCATATCTCATTTAATATATTTTTAATATTTACTAAAATTATAGTATTAGATTATTTATTATCAAGATTAAAACAAATTAAGAATAAGCAATAACAGAAACTTATAATGCTTAATTTCAAATATATGCTCCAAAATCAACAAAAATAGAAAATAAAACAGTTGGTAATTTTTTCCGAAAATAATTTTTTTTTAATATTGTTCTTTATTCCTTTATTACTTGCTCCTTAACTTTCAACAAGTGAATAGAATAGAATGACAAAGGTTAAAAGGGAAATTGGAATGTGACGAAGTCAAAGGCGAGAGGGTTAGCAGTAGTCGGGATAGTAACGGTATCAAAAGGGGGTGCAAACGGGCAGAAACAAATAGGTATGGGGAAACGAACCACCGGTTGGTTAGATAGATGAGTTAGTGGATGGTTGGTTGCTTAGCCGGTAGATTCCTCATTATCAGGAACAGTCTATTCACACCTCCTCTTATTGCGTGTGAAATCTAGGGATGTATACAAACAACTTTTGACCGTGCTGTTATTCTTAATATTTACTATTTTTTTTAAATATTTCTTTCTGTATAATAACTATGTTTCTCGAATATGTATACATATACATATAGAGAAAATGGCAAAGAAAGAGAAACAGGGGAAGGTCTTATTATTTCTGTAATAAGTTGAGATTAGTTATGAGTAATGATGAGGTCAACATCAGTGTTTTTTATCTCTGCAAACATTTAGTTTTCGGCCTGCAAAGTGTCACAGTTTTAAGTTTAATGAGTAAACGACTTTTTTTTAATTCAAAATAACATCAAATTCTGATCTCAAGAGAATAGAGTGCTAATCTGAGAACAATAGAAAAAGTTTGAAGAAAATATTTCTATAAAGATTTTTGAAGTATGTACGTGTAATAATAATAAAGCAGAAACTAGAAATATAATAATAAAGCAGAAACATTATTTTAAAAACTGAAGATAGCATTTTTAGTAAGCTAGTGAAGATTATTTCAAGTCGCTTAATTTATATATATACTTGTGTTGAGAAAAACAAGCGGATTGCAGTTTTTTAATAAGCGAAAAACAATCACGTCCACTCTTTTCCACAGTCTCTCTTGTCTAATTGATCTGGCGATAGCGGATAGACAGAACGTTGTTAAATATTTATAACGAGTTATCGCTATATAGATAGCTGTTGTGTATCGAATAGTCATTTCTGTATTATTATTACATTTTCCCATATTATTACCATTCAGCCAATGCTTGATACATTAGGCCTATAACTCGAGCGACTCCATCGCTTCTCTCATATCATCTCAACACGCTATCATTCGTCCATCTTTAACACTTAATATCTCGATTATTATTGCAAATTTCGCAAAATGGTATGGGATTTTTATTGTTCATCTCAATCCATTCTATCTCCTCGCGTGCGGTGTAAAGAGTTTTCTGAGATACCCTGTAAATATTATTTGAAAGATGTAATTGTTACATAAGTAAAAAGTGTAGTTAATGTAAATGTTATACACACGCACATGCGCGCGTATGGGGTATATGCGTGTATGTAAATGTAAAATTTATAGGTATAAATTTTGAATTTACTATATATTACTTAGGCTGTGTTCCGATATTCACTGCCAGTACTGCAAATCGTTTATGTCATGCACATTACAGATTTTCAGTACTGGCAATGAATTTCGGATCGCAGCATTAAAAATTAACGCATTTTTAATCTATTATTATTATTTTTTATTAAAAAATTTTCTTAAAAAAATATTTTTAGAAGATGAAAAAATTCTTTATAGACTTTATTAATCAGAAAACTTTTTTATTGCATCATTTAAAAGTAATAAATACAAATATTAATTAAACTAAGAAATTACCTAAACATATTAATGCTAAAAAAATAACAATAACAGAGAATTTAATGAAAAAATTTAGTTAATAAAATGTAAACATTATAATAAGGTATATATTATATGAAATAAGTATTTAAAATTTTTACAACACGTTGACATAGAAAAATGTAAAATAAAAAATATTGTACCGTTCGAGAGAGAATCGTTACCATCACTGATTAGGAAAGTTTGACTCTCGACGTAACTCAACTGAACTTACCAATTCACACCACGTCTCTCTCAGCTGTCTAACAAACTACCGTTAAACTGTGTTCTCATATCCTATATGCACTTCATATACCACTTCAAGACAATGCAATAAACCAGAAGTGCCGCATACCAACTGTGATTCTATAGATACTATCAATCTTTAATTAATACTAAAACAAATTTAGATGCCCAACAGAACAGGCCATGTCATGATAATGTCAAAGTGACGTCAAAATGATGAGAATATGATTATAAAATTCACCTTTTATTCATAATTTAATCATTTTTTTGTCATTTTGACATCATTTGAGGTCACTTTGATATTATCATGACATTCTGTTCTACCTGGGTTGGTACTACTGCGAGTGAATATTAAAAATCTGATCAAATTTTTTGTAGCTTTATAAGTTGCATTAAAGTTGCATTAAGAAGTTAAGAAAATTTTTATTAATCGTATACCAATATATGAATTAAACTTTATATACATATATGCTATTAAAAGATAAAATACAGAGTTTATATGAAGGGTATTTCTTAAAGACTGCCCATTAATTACATACATAGCATCATTTCTTATAAAAAATTAAGTCGAAAAGTCTCGTATCATTTTTTTATAATGCTTATTAAAGTAGTAATTATTGAATAAAGTGCAATCAATATCGATCTTTAGATGGATATAAGTCAAAAAATGGACAATAAGTCTGGTAATGTGCACGAGCGTTTTACTTCTAGGTTGCCACACATTATTAAATGCGCGGCTCATTACAATACATGTTTGTCTGAAAAATTATGCTGCTTAGATTACCATCATTCAATAATTACTGCTTTATTAAGCATTATAAAGAAAATAGTTCAGGACTTTCTGACTCAATTTTTGATAAATAATAATGCTATGTAATTAGTGGGCGATCTATAAGAAACACACTGTATATTAATACAATAATTTATCACAAATTAATTAAATAATTTAAATAAAAAATGATAATGAAATATCATAAAGGAGTTTATTATTTGTAGTCAATTATTTTAGATATAATATAATATATAAAATAATTACCTGTTTTATTATGCTCGATTACGTATAAGGAAATCAATTTGAGTGGTCATCTGAATAAAGAGAAAAATGGACACAACAAAGTAACCAGAAGAGCATGAAGCGTGCACACCCAAAGGCAAACATTGGCATATGCTTGCATTAAATATAACTACGAAACTCTCAAAGCGCTTTAGTCATTATATAAATGTCTTGCTAATTTTTCAAATGTTTAGATATAAATTTATAGTAAATTTTGCAAGTAAAAAAAGAAGAATTTAAAAAACTGGCAAAATTAATCAACCTGCACTTCAAAAATGATATAAATAAAATAAAATAATATTTAGTGAAAATTTACAAATGCGAATAGTTTCAACACATTTGTGCATTTTCTAGTAATCCGATATATAAAGAAAAACGTAAACGGGGTCATGGATCCCTTTCATGTATTAATACCACGATGGTCGGCGATACAAAAACGGGGTCGAATAGTAGAACGTAAGTATATTTGCTTTTAATGCCCGGTTAAAGCCAAAGTATTACCAGCATTAGGGAGATAAGCTTCCTGTAAGCCTCGTAGCGCGGCCAACGAAATCTTCTTGTGTTGTTGTTGTCATTTCGATGTCGCTTCTTTTGGAAATAAAGTCTCAAAGGATTGAACGAAAGCAAATTTGGGGAACGCGAAGCGATATTAGCAATCGAAATAATTCAACTAGTTTAAACGAAAGATTAGACGGAATTGAAAGGAAGAATAGAAAGAATTTGTTTGACATATACAAATTCTTAAGAAAAAAAAGAATTTTCCTATATAATGTAATATAACTAAAGATACATAATATGAACTAAAATAAGAGGGAACGAATTTATTCTTTAAATTCTTCAAATTATACTAAAATTTTAAAATATAAGCTATTAGATGTAGAAATGTAAAGAAAAATTTTACGAAAAATTTAAATTTCTCTTACTATATATATATTTATAATAAAAATATAAAATTTTCTTAATTTTTACGAAAGAGTGTGTTATATATTAATATCTTATAATACTGCTAGTTAATATCCCATTTCTTTTCATCAAAGTAGGTATACAACAAAAAATACATATATTAACGTTTTATTTTATCAAATTTTAATTGCTTGCCTTAACAGCAATCAATTTAACAATAATATACACATATTAAAAGAAAACGTATATATCTTTTAATTATTAGGGTATCACAAATGTTACAGGTTCTTAAAAAAATAATAAATTTCTATAAGATAAATCATTTGCAATTGTTATAAAATTCTCAAAATATAAACATGATAATAGCAAATTTATTGCTCACTGATTGCTTTGGTTCCTTTCAAAAAACTGCTTGATGCAATGAATTCTTTCGACATGTATCATTAGAATTCGAGAAATCTTTTCACAAAATCAGTAGTGAAATTGGAATTGAATTTGAAAATGGTTAATTGTTAGAACTTCAAGATTTCGTCACAGAGATGCTATTTTATTATCGCAAATATTAAAGAAATCTTTAGTTTGTTTAATGGCCTCTTTTCGAAATTGGAATATTATACACTCTCATGCATTTATGTTTAATACTAAATAACACCTTTATCTTACATGTCAATGATAATATAACATGTGCTTCAAATAATCGAGGAGAAAAAATAATAACAAAGTTATTTTTCTTTGTAGCTGTAGAATATCATTAAGATCATTCTAAAAAATCTCCTTCATATGCATATATGCAACTTCCCATACAGCAAAAAATTTGCAGTTACATTACAGAAATACTGCTGCAACATAACTGCAAGTTTTGTGCTGTATGGGTTAAGAAAGAGATATGGTCCTTTTACTTTTATATATATAATGTAAATAATTTTTATCTATTAACAAAGTAGAAACACAAAACTAATTGGTGTATGTATAGTGTCATTTATATTATCGCGCATATTTAATTTCAGCAGCTTGGATTTTTCCATTATTTACTATAATTTATTTAAACAGTATGAAATGTATGTATGATATAATTTTATTATATAAATGCATATACATGTATAATTTTAATAAAATAATGTAAGAAACATATAAATATCCTAATTTTTATTACATTTCAGAAATGATAAAAGTTGCAATATTTAGTCCTACTCTTCTAGCCATGCACGAAAAGATACAGTCGAGCCGGCCATATGTTAACCAACGCTAAACTATCCCAAGTCGCAAGCTTCTCACGCAAATCTATCGATACACACGAGCGCGTTCTCTTGCACCGCACTAACCAAGAGTTACTTCGCCGTATTAATTCGGTAGCGAACAGTAGCCAGTGCCCGAATAACAGTAAAGCCCTTAGGGTGACGCGGTCACGTCTGGCATGAAACGAGAACAGACGTTTACAACTGCGTGTTTGGAAAGGCTGTCGGCCCTTGTCATCGTCATTGAAGATCCTGCTACCGTAGGGATTCCCCCTCGGTGTTCCTGCGGGCATTACGGCAGCCGTGATCGCAAGGTCGGACTCTCTTATGCGGAGATTTCAGCAAGCCGCGCTGTTCCGCGCGGATACACGTGTATCGTCCGTGTATCACGTGTATACATATCCGGGAACCGCACTGAATCTCTTGGCGGCCTGTAACCTTTACCCCTGTACTACTGGAGCAGCGACTAAGACCGGCTTAACCATTTATATGAAGTTCCACCTCCCAGTGGCGTGGAACTGTCAGACTTTTTTTTACTTTCAAATGAAAATTTAAAAGAATTTTATGCATTATTTTATCACATCAAGTAGTTGACATTATATCGCGGGTGAATAGCCTTCTTGATTTGTTTCAGTCTTATTATCCGTAGCGTGTTCTTTCATTTATGTTGAAATCATATAGGTAGGTAGACATTTAAATTTGTATGAAAATAGATTTTATTAATTTATCTTAATGATATTAAAGGCTAAAGGAACTATGAATTATTTTAGTGCTATAATTTAATGCTAACACATGTGTTGATTATAATCTATAAATAAATTAAGAATTAATGGTATTAATTCGCAGATAAGACCATTGTCACTCGCAAATGTTACAAAAATCTATGACGCTTAAAAATGTAAAAATACTTGTTTGCTCGTTATAAATACAAATTTCTTTGTATCGAATACGAATCTGTCGTAATCCAATCGCCGAATAAAACAGTATAAAATTAATTAGAAAATTATTACAGTATAACAATTGGTATATAATCTGGTCAGAGTTGATTATTAAAATTTAAGATTTTATATATGTATATAGTGTAATATAATAAAAATTATAATATATATTATAAGTGGGCAAAAATATATGGTATAAATTAACAAAATTGATCAAATTCCATTAAACTTTGAAATAAGATCAATTTTGACAGATTTTTTTTTTCGGAAATATATTCTACAAAACATAATGTAATAGATGATTTTTACAAAACATTCTTTTATATCGTAGCCATCCCGATAAATAAGTGCACCAGTCTTTAGTTGCAATTTCACACACATTTGTTAGAAAAGTTTTATTTGCGCTGGTAAGATACGACATATCGAAATTTAGTTGGCGATGGGTGATTTTTCGAATTGCGTTTTTGAGAGTCATCTCGTTATCGAACTGAGCGTGACAAAGAGAAATTACCTCGCGGCGCGGCATTTATGAAGCGCCGCTGCCTGTCACCGCGCGCACCCCCGTTCTATTTATTTTCATAGGGCTCTTTTTTTACATTTCAAGCGCTCCTGTCACTCAACCGCAGTTTTCCGCACTCTTTAACAGCGGACAATCGCTCCTGTCACGGCAATACCGCAGCGGCGGAATTAATCGAGATTGAAAAAGTTTGATCTCGCTTTGACGTACAACCAGGCGCCCTCGAGACGACGTAATATTGATTTGTAATAGCGAAGAAGTGGGTCATGCTTCTCCATCAAACGTCCTCCGTCCTATGAAAAATATAACCAAACCATGATTTCTAGTCCCGGCAACACGCGTGCCAGACGTTACTATACGGCGAGCTTGTTGGCACATCGTTATACTATTATTACATGTATATTATACGTGCGAAGAATAATTAAGATAGAAAGAGACTTACATTAAAAGAATACAATTAACAATATATGTATATATTTAGAAAATTATTTACAATTATGTAATAAGATGAATCTTGACGAATTTTTTCGGGAACATTTTTTCACAAAGATCATAATCTCACAAAAATTATATTCAACGGCTTTTGACTTATTTCCTGTTTGCTTTTAGCTATGCTACAATTTCCGCCCTATTTTATGCGTTACAAGATGTACACACACGTAGCGTCTGTAGTGCACTGCAAACATATGAAAATATAGCATGACAAATCATGCGGTCCCTTTTGCCATTGACTGGCCATTTGAACCCTCGCATACGGGCACAAAAGGATACAGATACGAAATCTTCGGTACAAACTCAAGAGCCCATGCACTTGTGCACTTTCCAGGCATTATAATGCCAGTATTGTGCGCTATTTTATAAGCTAGATACATATGGGTAGGTATACACGGAGTGAAGATACAACGCATCGCGCCGAGGGGTGAAGATGGTCCCGAATACTATTTGGTATACATAAGAGCATCTTTTTGTACTAGCAGCTTGCCACTTTGCTTCGAGGTCGAATCCAAAAGAGATGCATTGTCTGCTTCGTTTTATATCTTTTCAACACATGTGCACGATATCGCTGTATACGGTTCTCGGCGTTCTTAAAGATATAAATATTTATTATTAGTTTAATCAAACAATATATGAAGTATAAAATCAATATTTATAATATAAATGATATATAAAATTAATTCTGTAAATTATTCTTTTAGTTATAGTTTTTTCTTAAATTTCGGAAAAACGTTATAATAGAATTTTATTATAATGTAATAAAAAAGATAATATTCTGACGTTATATGAGAAGCAACTTTATTGAATTGTTATTCATATCAGGAAACTAATATAAAGTATAGATTCAATTTTTGCTATATCAAACAAATACACTTTCGGACATTATTAATAAAGAAAAAATCCCAGGAATATGATTTGCTTATACAATGCGTATTATACTGATGTCTAATTGATCATAATTGATTACGCTCGATGTGTGATGTAACATCATGATAAATTAATAAATTAATAACAAGCTGAATAACAAGTGAATAACATTGCTTTACTTGCTTTTATAGAAAGTACACAGAAAGTACGTGTCCGGAGGTGTTCGGACACTGATCGGATTCATCAGATTGCTGACAGAATCCGTTTCCATCGTATAGATTAGCTGATAATCTTTAACGGGTTTCCATCGCATAGAAATATCACGCGCTCGTCTTTGGCTAGAGAGAGATGGGGGAGGGAGGAAAGAGAGGGTAATGCGTCGTCGCGGTAAACAAGGGTGAAATCGCGGGCCGTGGTAGAGTCGAGTCCGCACGATGAAAGCCGCGCGAACTGGGGTGTGGCGAGCCACCCCTCTAGAATTGGCGAGATTTCAGTGTCTGCTCGAAATCCACCCCTTCGTCGTCGCTACCTCACCCCCCCCATTCTCCTCGCGCGTAGCCCCCTGCGCGCCCCCTTCCCTACCTCTTGTCGTTGCTGCGAAAACCGCGCCGGGCGTGTCACGCACGTTGTATTGTCGTATTGTCGACAGCAATCTCGCTAAGCGTTTCACGGCGACACAGAAATCCCTCGCGCGGGCGCGCGTGTTAACCTCTCCACCCACGTCACGCACACGCACATGTAGCGCGTCTCACGCATTGAAGAACGCATTCCCGTCCGTGTCCATTCCCCGTGAAAATCCCCTTTGTCGCACGCAGCGTGCCCCCGCACGTCGTCGTCGACGCTGTGCATCGCGGTGCACTTACACTTGTCTTTATTTTCTGCCTCGTGCATCAACGATTGTCGCACGATTCCACGCAATCACGTAGGCAACGCGTGTGTTTGCCTGCGTTTTTCCATTGGGGTTGTAGTTTAAATTGTTGATCGTTGTTGGGGAAAGATAGCCATTGTTTCGGCATTTCTCTCATATTGATATTTTATTTTATTTCCGGGCAATCTTGTGTATTTGAAAATATTCATTTCGAGATATTTATACACATCTAGAATGCAAATAGATACATATATGTTTAATATATTTAAAAAGTATTAAAAAATGTAAAAATTTATTTATAAATATATAGATGTATAAATATTTTTATAGTATTATACATGTATAATTTATGTATAGAAAATTTTTAACAATTTTTATAATTATATGTATACTATATAGTTTCAGCTTGATGTCATTAATTCTATTTAAAGAAGTGTAGGTTGTCTACATTGATTAACGTTCACGGTACTTAAAAAAAATTTTTTTTTTTCGAATCCCCTGCTCATTCAAAATGCAATGGAACGGTTGTTAGCTCGTACATGTCACTCGCAGGAGCCACTAAATACCGATCGGCGGTCTTTGCTCGTTTCACTCCCTTCAATCTTCTCGATCTCCCTCCAACTACCTTCGTTTGCCCCCATTAAATTAAATTGCACCCCAATTTTAATGCTGCTAGTCGACGCAATAAAAAGATTAGCGCTTCGTTCAGTTCTACTTAAACTACGTCGGCTTTATATTCCCCTGAACTGATGTATACAAGAATCTTCGATCTTCCTTCTCCCTCGACCTCTCCAATCATATTTAATATAATAAAACAGATCTTTTCTATTGCTGATAAAAATTATGTCAATAAGAACGTACGTTGATACGTTGTACTTTGTAAGAATATTTTCTTTATAATTATAATATGTTAAAATTTAAATAAATCTTGTACCGTAGATTATGTAATTATAGGTATATTAATTGATAATCGCAATTTTAATAATAACAATTATACTGTAGGTAAACATTAATAAACACATTAGAAAATAATATTATAAAAAAAGGTCATCTCTTAATACATCAATAAAAAGATATATTTTATTATACTTGTTTTATAATAAAAAAAGAATTATTTGTGTCTTAAAAGAACTGTAGTTGGTGGGAGACGTTATCGCGACTCTTGATTGATCGCCATTTATAATTTTTTAAATGCTTTTTTTATATCATGAATCAGAAATTCTTGTAACTGACCTTTTTGCACAAGGTGCCTTCTTCTTTTTTCGCCTGTAGAAAAAGTTCCGAAAAAGATTCATTCATAATTTTTGAATGAACCGTTCTCCGGAAGCAAAGAGCGGACGTAAACGAGCCGTACTAAACAGATAATCGTTAATCCATTAGATTATTACGGGAATTAGTGAAATGAAGCATAGTTCAATTTATTGGTCATTGGCTATCGTCTCCATTGTCGTCGCCGATCCGTGTTGTTACCGGTGCGGGTCCTTTAATCCCGGCCCGATGTTAAAGTCTTCAATGAATCTGCTGTCAGGTTCTTTTACCGTCAAGATCGACACGCGGATTATTGACCGTTTTGATTCTGGCATGCTTGCCCGTACCGTAAACTTCTCTCAATGAAACTTTAGCATTGATACTTTGGAATCCGAGCCACCGGTAAATACCGTTTGCTCTAATTGAAGGTAAACCTTGCGATTTGGAAAAGCTACAATATTCGAAAGCGAGTTGCTGTTCTGAGTTCTGTTCCTTTATCAAAGTGAATTACGGATGGAATTAGGTAAGCAAAATGATCTTTAGCTTGATTGCTTAGTTTCTTCGCTATATGTATATTGATTGCACATAAAAATCATGTATTATTATTATAATAAATTTTAACACATTTGTAGAAAAAGAATTTTTAAAAATTTAAGTAATAAATTTATAGAATATTGGTTATTACAAATATAAGTATAAATATTAAAATTTTTTTGCTACATGTTCTTATCGGAACAAAATTGCGATATTATATGTAAGACACATCTGGACATAAACAATTAATTTGATTAAAAATGAATAACAAGGTATGAAAGATAGGTATTCTAATATTTTTTTTGTATCTTGAGAGCCATAGCACATACAAATAAAATTAAGATTGTAAATACAAGTCTTTATTTGCAATTTACCAATATTTAATATAATATATTGTTTCTCCTTCATGTTTTTACTGACATCTAATATATTCATCATTTCGATCAATTTTTCACTAATTTTCCAGAATAAACACAACTATTTCATTCCATTTTTTAAATTGAATATTATTTTTTTACTATAGTCGTATAGTCGTTCCTTTTATAAACTGTATTTTCGATTTTGATTTCTTTCTCAGTAGATCCAGGAAACCAATTTAAAAAGCTGTCTTCATCTTATTTAAATCACAATTTGCTTTCTTCGGTCGTGACACGGAACATTATCTTATTAGAAAAATATATTTTGATGTCTAATTTCAAAAAATTTTGCAAAAATTTTTGCACAAAAGAACGCAAGGTTTTTTCCAAACTATCTGTATACATATATGTATTGCGGAACTCATTCGTTATGCCAAGAATTTCTAATAATTTTAGATATAATTGTAATAATCTAAGATTCAATAATTTGAGTCTTGAAAACATTTATAATGAATATTGAACATTGTAATCATTACGCGTACACGGAAAAAATAAGTTCAGTAAATTTTATCCGACAATCATTCATTTTTGGATAGGGCATAATTTTTAAACGGTTTTATGTATTTTTTTGTAAAAAATCCTAGACATCTTGAAAATGCTGAAAAGAAGTCATAGAATTATTAAAATTCTGTATAAGAATAACAGTCTGAAAATGGCCCTATCCAAAAGTCGATAACTAGTTACATAAAATTTAATGAACTTGTTTTTTCCGTGTAGTCACATCAATTTATACATAAATTAGAATAGGGGTGATAATAAACGTGACGATTCGCAATAAAAAAGACTGAAGAATGCACACGTCTACTCATACATTTGTTTATTTCTCTAGAGTCCGCTCGCTCCATTGAGAATCTTCAGAATGTTCAAGATGGGGCAGGTATACCCGGTTACACAATAGCGCTCGTACCGTCTCAATGGGCCCTTATTATCATTACTGTCGAAACAAGTTTGGAAAACATATTCGTTCTCCATTCATTCGTCTTCTCTTTTCGTCGGTGTGAAGGGAAAAAAAGCACGCGCGACCGATGAAAGAACCGCGGCGCGTAATTTCTATACAATTTCTAACGTAATATGAATTATTATTCTATATATAATCCTGCGTAATATAAAGTAAGCTAATCGAATGAAAGAAATGATCAAAAATCTGTGATACCTTCCGCGGGAAAAAAGGACCGAAACGGAAATCGTACATACATTGCGTCGCAATTCGTAGGATATTCGTATTCACGAATGAGAACCGTAACACGTAAATGGAATCGCTACGATGAGTTTTTAATACCCTTCACGTATCTACACGTGAGTCCGCGTGATCTCGCCGCTCACAGTTTCGCGTTAATCCTCTGCACCAAGCCGCTTTCCGCGCTAAAGCCGCTTCTAGACGATACGCTCGCTTGCCGAATACTCAGCAGACAGTATCACATCGTATGGATGTAACGATGTAACGCGCATGAATGTAATAATCTAATAAAATTCATGTAAACGCGACATATTCGCACTTAAAATAAACGATAAACGAATGTATTGTTTGTAGCCAGTTTAATAGCATCAACAATTAATCGCTTTTTATTCGCGCCATACAATAGTGTTGATCTTTGAAACTTACTTTAGATCTTGTAAAATGTTCCATTATTATTGTGTATGTGAAAATTTTTTCATAACCGAACGAGTTAAAAGAATCTTTTTCTATATTTATTAAAAATATGATACTAAACTAAATTTGAATAAATAATAATGTTTTAATGTAATAATATATCAAGTATCTCGCAACGTGTATAATTATTATTTCAATTACATTTTTAATGAAAAATATCTCAGATATTTTGTACGTGCAGGCACATTGTAAATTATATGTTATACACTATCTGAATTATGTAAAGAAAAATTTTTATATAAATATAGTATAAATTAATATTAATTTATATAATAATGCAACTATTATAATTATTGTATATTCAAAGAATATTGTATATTGAAAATTCTCATTATTAAAAATCGTACAATGATAATCGTTAATTTATCTTCAATTCTATTTTTTTCAAGCCGCCAATTTCTGTTCCTTTTTAATAGTTTGCTCAAAAACTCACGGAAGTCAGCCGACAATATTATTGTAAATATTTTTCCAATAAAATTGTGGAATAAGTATATTTTGATAAATAAACAGTAGAAGATCTGATAAGAGAATGATAAAATATGTTGCCTATTAATTAATAGATTTCCAATGGGTAAGCGATCGATAAGTGTTGACAGCAAAATCTATTAATAGGCTTCAACAACATCATTTAATATACTATTTCTAGTTTGACAACCATAGCTGTATCAATAATTGATTGGTATACAAAGAGATCAATTAATTATCCAACAAAAGTAGACTAAATGAAGGAGTTGGGCGATCAGAAGAATAGAGCGAAACATCGAGAAAGGCGCTCAAAAACGAGACACGAGTGTGTTAAAAGAAAGGCGGAAAAGCGAGACTGGCAACAGGAAGGGGCGTGTGCGCGGGCGTTAGAAAGAGAAAGAGATAAGAAATTCGTCTCATAAACACTCGGAGTGTGACACGCTAGTGTCGAGTACATACATCAAAGCGCGAGGGTGCAGTGAGGAGGTGTAATCTCACGCCATCCCGGCTAACTTCGGCTTCTCTTGAGATGGCGGCGGCGGCGGCGGTGGTGACAGGAAAGGCGTTTGTTTGTCGCTTTGTTTGATTCGGTATTCACGGAGATACCTTTCACTTACGTGCCGCGTACCGAGATTAAACAGATTCGAAAATGTCTCCGGCACTCCCGGCGGACGTCCGCCGTCCAGCTAGTGATGCTTACCAACCCTCTCTCTCTCGTGAGTGTCTACGCCCTTTCGAGAACACGCATGTGATTTCATGCATGCGCTCTTATCGATTTCACCTTCGTTCCCTTTTTGTCTGACCTAAATCTCAAGAATTTTCATCTTATACATAGAGATATTTTTATTTCTTTAAGTTTATTTTATTTAGTTTAGAATAAAATGATAAAAAAGTCTGTTTTTATAATTACAGCAAGAAGTAAGTTTTATAACGTTACTTGTGTATTTTTTTTAATACTATTGTACATGAAATCGATTAATCTTCAGGATTTCATATCAATTTTTTTATCAATTATTATATTATTAAAACCTATAATAAAATCATTTCCGAATTTTATTATAAGATACCTATGAACATTTTATTGAGCAATTTGCGATATCTTCAAATTTCTTTTCTTATTGTTTAACCTTAGAACGCTAATATTTTTAATTTTTTTTAATTACAGTAATTCATTACAATTATTCTCATTTACATAGATGTGTATATATATATATATATATATATATATATATATATATATATGTGTGTGTGTATATATATATATAAATGTGTATGTGTATACATATATTTTAACTATATTTAACTGTATACATATTGTTACAAAGAGAATTTACGCGATATTTCATTTTATATTTATTCGACTTGAAGTACGAAGCATTATTTTTTGCTGCGCGAGAAACTATTGTAAGCGATAACATAACAGCAAGAAAGTACTTTACAATGTAGTAGAATATACGCTACATAACAACAAACAATAAGATAAGCAAGAATATAGAATGGAAAATCGACAACATGTCGAGGTGTTTTATCGTGAGTCGATTCTCCGAGTAGCGTTCGACTTTCGTAAGAGCCCGACGATAATGAGGAAGGCGGTTCGTCGAGACGTACAATTTTACGAGAGTCAAGAGGTCGAGCGAATCGATGGCACCCCGCGCGTAAGTACCAAGATTTGCACCGGCGTCACTACTGGGGGTGAGAAACGCTGCCGTTCCCAAGAGGGACGTCATCATTATAATATATTGCGTCGCGCATCCGTCGCCACCAGCCACCCCCTTGTTAGATCCGTATGTGGGGGATTCGCACTCGACCACTTTTCTTGTGATACGTTGCGACAAAACTTTCAACTTTTTTGCCACATCATTCAATTTACTGTCCATCATCCTGGGACGCGACAAATCAAAATCATAATTATTAGAATCTGTATATCTTCTTCGCGTATAAACATTGTTATTCTCCTTTTACTGTTAGAAAGATAGTTATAAATTATTTCGTAACAGTATTCTCTCCGTTTTTTTAATCGAATTATCATTATTAAACATGTATATTACTTCTTTATTTGTGTCTCTCTTATTGTTTCAAGCTCATTTCTCTCTCATTATACCCTTATATTTAAGAATTTAAATGCACCTAAATCGTTAAAGTATTTTAAGCCAATTGTCGATTAATGTACCAAATATTAATGCTAAGTAATTTTTTTAGTGCTAAGTAATCAAATTATTATTAAACTAATTATTGGAAATAGATAAGTAATATTTGCAAATGCATTACTATAGAAACCATGCGACTACCGAGACATTAGAACGCAAACGAATTCATCGATTTTAGAATCTCTTTTGGCATTATGCTGAAGGCAATAAGATTGGCACGCAGTGCGCTTTATTACTTCGGAAAACGCGAGAAAGATTGGGACTCCTTTCAGGGGGGTAACAAAAGAAAATGGTGTGTCTTCGTGAAATGGATACGCGTTCGTTGAATGCTCGACCGCTCTCTTTATATTTCTTCCGCTAAGTATTCCCGCTTAGTCGAATGATTCGAACTGAATCGAGTGACTCGTTGTCCCTCGTTGCGTTTTACGGAGGCGTCGAACCATGGATAACGCTCGATCAAAGCACAATGATCGAGCAAAGGAGGGTTAGGCTAGGCGGTGCTCCGGTGACACCTGATACTTCATAATTAGATATCGACGGCGCGCAATATAACAACCAAGAAAATCGATAGCAATTACTATATGTATAGAAATATCTTACATAAGTGCATATATACTTATATTAAATTTTTCCACATCGATGTTAGTTAATTACAAATGCAAAAAATATCTAAATTTGAATACAATAAATATAGAATAAATTCTCGAAATTAATTGCAAAAAAGGATAAAACAAAAATGTATAAATATATGCTAAAATACAACAGTATTTATGATTACTAGTTCATATTTATTAAATATAAATCAATTTTACTATAAATTTTACTGCAGCGTAATTAAAAATTGTCAAACAATGTTGAAGTTATATTAAATCATGTCAGTTTGGTTTAAGTAAAATAATTATTTTCCCAATTTGTTGTTTGTTTGCAATTTACTGATTAACATGTTTGACAGCACATTTTCTTTAATAAAGAGATTAAACCTTTGTTTAAATGAACGGATACTTATACACATATATACACACACATATATATATATATATAGTACAAAAAATGTATGTTCGTAATAATTATACTCACACAGTCTCTGTGTCACAAAATATCGATCTGACCTGAACTTCCTACATGGATGTAGACGTACGTATTCGTACAAGAACATGATTAAACACGAAAGATTAAAACGATTATTAATCGTAAAATGAATTTTCATCGAAGTGCTGATTGAATAACGGCATATTGATAGGAGCGATTATCGAAACACCGTCGAAACACGAAACAAACATACGCGACGGCAGCATGCGAAATGATCGCAGCAGGAAGCTCTAAATCCCCCTAGCGTGATATCGGGTCGCTCGTAAATGCGACCCCCTCGGGGGCTGATTCGCGACCAAGCCACCCCCGTTAATATCCTTATAATTGGTTAAAACCCGTAACTGATGAGCGAACTGTAAGTTATTATGCGAGCAAGACCCTTGGTTCGGCAATGGGGTTTACGAGATACGGTTCGACACCTCTTCATTACCCTCTTCATCCCACCGTGCTCCCAACGACGGCGTGTCAGCACGGATCTCTGGCATTATGGCGGCCTCCGTATTGTCATTGTATCACGGATCGCCGAGGATCGTCCGTTCCACTGCGGGATTCGTGCGAATATTCGCTCGACTGAGCTGATACGCGCAAAAATTCACTCGATATACATTTCGGACGCACACACCACTCGAGATCATATTTATTGAAAGGAGATCTATGGCGGATTTGTGAAAATTATAACAATCATTGAGTTCATTTCAATGCTCTAGGATTTACACTGTACAACACTCTGTTAAGAAAAAAAGTGTACATAAAAGATATATGTACTTCATCGTTTAAATTTATTTATAGATTTAACTGCAACCTTGATAAAAATAAATAAATACTTAAATGCGATGATTTATTTATTTGTTTGAATGAAAACGATCTATTTTTTAAGTTAAAAATAAGTCAATAATTAAGAAAAACTATTGAGTTGTCTGATAATATTTATTAATTATGTACGATTATGTTCCGATAATTTGAATGACAAAATTATTAGTACGCGATTAATAATGGAATTAAATTTTAAAAAGTTAAATTTTTTATTTTCTTCGTAAACGATATTTCCGTAAATAGCGATGCAAACATCTCGAGATCTGTGGTTCTCAAACGTTGTAATGGTGGTTTTTAGCGATTTCACGGTACGTCAAATTCCTTCCTTCGTAGGGCAAAATTCCAAAACCGGAATCGCGGTAGAGCAAGCCGACTTAAAAGGCGACCGACGCCGGTTACTTTACGATCCATCCTTCGAAATACAGAGAAGAAGTATCCGTATAAGTTCGTGGTTCAGGGAATTCGCAATGGAAGCAAGGAGCCGACAACTCAAGAAGCAGCATGACATCGGTTCCAGGTGTTAATAATCCGCTCGTAATTGTGCCTCTCCAGTGCGGATAATTCCTATTAAATGTCACTAAATACTTGTTTGTATACAAATACGCTACTGCGCGATCGGGACTCTTTTATACAAGTACTGAAAAAGCCGAGATTTCCTGCCATTACATAAAAGAAGTTTGCCACTTTTATGTACTTTTAGTAATAACGAAATTATCATCAGTATAGTACAACAACTAATATGTGAATATAACAACAAATAGTATGTAAGAAAAATAAATTGAATATATCTGAGATTATTTTTAGTTTTTTCACGCTCGATCTCGATGGTATGTATAAATACGTATACGTAGTATGTATGTATGTATGTACATACATATGGCACACTGCGTGCCACTGATTGCTACCTTTTTTGGTGTTGCTAGTGTAGATAAACGCACCATTTTTTGAATTCAAGCCTCCCAAGCAGAACAGGAAGTCATGACAATGTTAAAATGACGAGAATATGATTACAAAATTCACCTTTAAATCATAATTTAATCACTTTTTTTGTCATTTTGACCTCATTTGAGGTCACTTTGACATTATCATGACTTTTTGTTCTACCCGAGACTCCCACTGGGAGGCCTAAAGATAATACACTCATCTACACTAGCTAGACCAAAAAAGGTAACACGCAGTGATACGCAGTGTACGTGTGTGTACATACGCACATGACTGTGCACGTGTATCGTTAATTAATAAATTTTGATTAAATTGTTCTAATTGTTTTCTACAATATTTTAACGTTAAATTTTTACACATCTTCATAATTAATACTTCTGATGACAATTCTTCAGAAACAATGATATGGCTAGGACAGCATATTTAATACTGCGTGTCATCGAATCGAAATACATTATTGAGATACGATGCGTTCGCATATCGACTACGAAAGTATTCAATAGCGAGCCGTGATACATCGCAAGCATCGCCGTATTTCTCGTTGACACGTAACCTGAACGACATCCTATATAGAACCAACGATCCCGTAACGACCGACGGTATTTGATAAGAGACAGAATGGCCCCGATGGTCGGATGAGCTCGAATTTAATGGATAGAGGACAGATTCTGCAGATACATCAGAGGGCCGGCGCGGTATCTCGCGCAAACATCGGGAGAGAAGCACGTTGTCCTCCCTCTCCCCCCCCCTCTCTCTCTCTCTCTCTCTCTCTCTCTCTCTCTGTCCCTCCTTGACGCCTTTCGAGCTTCACACCCCTTAGTCATCCATCTCCTCCACGCGCCTCCCACTCTTTCACGCAACTGCTATCATTCATGGCTGCACTTTCAATCTCTCTGTTTCGTTCTAAATCGAGCCATCTCTCTTTTTCTCCCTGTTCTACCCCGAACCCTACAGATCACATCATCTCTAATGGTAGACGTTCTCTTTGTCTCTTTTTTTCCAACATCCTCCGTCGATCGGGCTACTCGCTTCCGATATCGTTAATCCTCTCCCGCGATTGTGGGAGATGAGATATCGAGGTAGACGATGTGCTTAAGGGGCGGTTCTCGCTCGTTACAGTTAGATTAGAGATCGCTCGGGCTGATGTGCCCGAGAGATTAGCATGTATACACTCTCGTTATGTATATTACGCAAGGGATTAAGCCTTTTTTCCGCGTAACCGATAGACGATTTTATTAAACTCGAGATACTTCCGCTTTTTACTCACACTAGATAGCTATCGTGAGCTTAATTCATGGATTTTCATTAAATTTGACATTATTGAATGCAAATGCAGCAAGATTTTAATTTAATTTAGTAGCGAAAATTTGGAAATTAATTAATGTAAAAAATTTCATTAAGTTGGTGTTGCATAAATGATTCCAAATATATTTCAATAATAAGTATTTACACACACTGATCATATATATAATATTTTTGTTTATAATTCACAGAAAATAGTATTGACGGATATTTTTGCAATTAATACATCATTTACTTAATAGTTTTTAGTTACCATTGCTCGTGAGAAGATAGAACGAATTGAGATGAAACAAAACTGTTTCATACTATTCTGAAATTCTGTAACATTTAATGTCTCGATTATTATTACAAATTTCACAAAACGATCAAATATGGAACTTTTTTGTTCACCTGTATTTTATCTTTATTTCCACTCTACCTTCTCACGAGTAATATAAGGATATACTGGGACACTCTATACAGTATGAATAGAAAATAAGATATAGAAAATAATATAGTCTTAGAATATTGATCCATAAACCATTTATTCGCTTTCTTGTTGCCATTTTTATTAAAAAATAAATTTCAGAAAATATTAAAATTAATCGCTTTTTGGTATAGAATAATTTGAATTTTTATTACTATAATATTCTTTACTTTTTTAAATTATATACCAATTAGCAATAAATTTAACCAACTTTAGGAAAGATTTGAGAAGGGCTGAAAGGAATAAACAGTACTTCATTGGTATCGATGAATTTATTGCATCGGATTGACTCATATTTACAACAAGGACACATACATATATATGCATTTTCATCTACTCTACCAATTATCTACATACATAACTTTTCACTTTTAGTTACGCTTGATTAATTTCACCGCGATTACCTGCCGCTTATCTAGCTAGCACGATACATATACAGACTGTGTAAAAGTCTGTTATGATTCGCTTTGTTAAAATAAATTTTTAAAATACGATGAAGCAAATTATATCTTGTTATAATAATCAATATTGCTTTGTTATAATGCGGCGTCTCAAAATTTATTTTATGCACAATAATGAAAATAGTCTTAGGCGGCTTTTTTAGTTACGAGATGTAAATAAAAATGCATAAATAGTTATACGAGTTTTTAATAATAATAATAATAATCTTTATAAACATTCTTGATTCTATTGCAAAGCTTTTAATGATCGCAGTCGCATTAGCCACGGTGATCATGATTTAGCTATAATAATTACAATAATAATAATAATGACCAACATTTCATTTGCTATCTATGATTCACTTAAAGCTACTATCACACCAATTTATACATTTGCCTAAAAGTAGATAGATATGCGGTCAACGTATATAATATACGCTTCGTACGCTCCACTGTAGCTCTATATTCATAATTTAATAATACAAAAAAATCACTTTTAAAATCTTCTCCCTTCGTGTTCGATTATGCGTCGATTCTGTCTCAAGGAAAGTTCTTAATATGTTGATAAAATGATACTACTACTACTCTGATAAAATAAAAATAATAATTACAAGAATATGTGATTTGTGTCGATATTTGAAAATGAAATTAATAGATTTATGTAAATTCTGGCATGTTGTTAGTATTATATTACGAAATTGACACTTGCATAAATGTCAAGAGGAAGGAATACAATTCAAAGATAGTAGAATATATGGAAATGTTAGTTACAAAACATTTTTTCAACATGTTTTTGAAATGAATAATATTGATAATAAATAATAAATGAATAGGAAAAAAAATCAAATTCAATCACTTTACAACCTAATATAAATTTCTTACATTCCCTTGTTACAAATGCATATATTTATTTCAAGTTTTTATTTTTGCAATAGAGAAATTAATGCATAATGGAACTCGAAGGCAAATATTCCATGAAATCTGGACGAATTTTTGATAAGCCTTTTGGACGATTTCATCGTATTTCCCATGGCTCTCTATCAGTTTCTGTGTCGAGACGACCCTAATTACAGATCACTTTGCTAATAACTCTCGTTCCCGTCCACCGTTAACGCGTAACGTATTTGCTTTGCACATACAAATATTTACAAATATTTACATTTGCCCGCAGGAATCCATTGATGTAACCATCAACGCTCATAATCGATCATTAAAACCCTTCCCAATTCGTGAAGAGACTAATAGGGCATCTGTGTCCTATTGATTTATCTTGGTGATATGGTTGATTCCGTTCACACTGCGATTTATTTGTAATATTCAGTACGCTTTGCGAATATTTCACAGAATTACATGTTGATCATAAGTATCGTCCAGAATGTTACAACACATGCAATCCCAGTCGGAAGTTTAACAATTATATTTCTATTTACATCATACTATAAACTGATGTACATAAAATGTAAAACTGATGTTAATGTCACTTTCAATCAAGAATTTTTCAACAATGAGATAATATGAAAATCAATTTTGTTACGAGATCGTCTTGTATAAATTTGGAAAAATAATTTTTAAATAACTTTGTCGATGACATTATAAAAATAGAAAATTAGAAATACTTTTTCTCGATATATGTATATATAAAAGTAAGAAAATAGAATGGAAAAAACGAATTTATTTGAGTTGTTTGATTAATTTTGTTTTAATCGAATTTTAATTATGTAATAAGAATGAGCAACTAGCTGTCGTAGTTTATCGAACAAATCGTTGATATTGTTTCTTGTTGTATTAAAACATCTCTGTCACATTGAAAAATCTTATCAGCGGATACTGTTTTAAGGTTCTATACATTTTCAGCGAGATACAACGAGAATGTACTTTCGGCTCATTTTCGTGACTAACTATAAGTTGGAAAACACTTTCTCCAAGTAAGAAATCGGACGAGTCTTTTTAGCGCCTTTTCGACAGTTCACTTAGAAGTTTGCGCCAGCTGACCCATATCAGTCGAGTAGCAAGGTGAGCCAAGAATGAGCGGGTACTGTGTCTTCCTGGGATAGTGCATATTCTCGCTTTGTCACAACATCTTACTCAGAGAATGATAACTGGTGGATCCAGGTGGGGGAAGTATAAACGGACTGACGATAGAGTGTTCCTGACCGTGATACACCGACGAGTAGCCCGACTGTTGATTGTGATTCTGGCCCGAAGCATCTAATCCGTTGAGCACCGGCGAGCCTGTGTCGTGTAGCTTCCGCATGTGCTTCTTGAGGTCAAAGTTTCTGCAAAAGCCCTTGCCACAGATCTTACAGGAGAACGGCTTCTTGTCATTGTGCGTATGCATGTGAAAGGTCAAATTGTAGATCTGATGAAACGCTTTGTTGCAGATGTTGCACTTGTACGCTTTCTCGCCGCTGTGCGTGAGCTTGTGATTCTTGTAGTTACCCTTCTGGTGAAAGCCCTTGCCGCAGAACTCGCAGACGAACGGTTTAAAATTGGCATGTATGCGTGTGTGGGTATTGAGGGTGGAGCTACGATTGAAAGCCTTGCCGCACGTCACGCACTTGTGCGGCTTTTCAGCGGTGTGGATGATCTTGTGCCGGCAAAGAGTGCTCGCCTGACGGAAGCCTTTGCCGCAGATCTTGCAGACAAACGGCCGGGCGCCCGTGTGCACCGGCATGTGTCTCGTCAGATTGTAATGCGCGTTGAACACTTTGCCGCATTCCGGGCAAGTAAAGGTCTTTTGCTTGTTCGCGGTACCGAGCTCGCTTCGCGGCGCTGGGCTCTTCTTACCGCGTTGGTTCTCTGGCGACATGGTAGTCAAATTCAGTCTCGAGGAAGCTTCCTGGATAGACGTGGGAGGTGGCGAACTCTGCGTGACCGATGGGGTCGAGGCGGGAGGGCCTGGGAAAGCCCTCAGTAAGGGATTCGGATAGTATAATGGATAGTACTTGGATAATACAGGATAATGCTGAAGGAGATCCTGATGCCTCAAGGTCGGTACATACTTCTCGAATGCCGATTTCAAGTGCGCCGAGTACGATGGCGACGAGATATTCGGCGGTTGTTGAAGAATCGTTGTCGTTGTCGTCGCCGGTACTGCTGCTGGTGGTGCTGGCGGCACCAGATTAACGTTCTGCTCGGTCAGTCGTTTGTCCGGTTCCATGATCTTCGCAATGGAAAAGGTAAGATTTCGGCAAGGCGTCGGGGAGGTTACCCTTTCAGGTGGCAAACTTGTTGGTGTCTCGGTCGCCATTGCGCTACCGGTTGCAAATGGTTGCATGGTAGACCTGTAATTAAAATATTCGTTTAATAATCATGTCAAATAATAAATGTTTTTTATTGTAATATTAAAAGTTTTATAATCAAGAACGAATCGCGCAAGAGAAAAACTTTCGGGAGAAAAATTTCACTCGCAAACATTTTTACAAGACTCTTGAAAAATATATTATGATGTATTTATTCAAATATCTTCTGATTGTTAAGATAAGTTAAAATAAATGCATAAATTTAATCTCTTCAACTTTAATTTTATATATTATATAAAGAATATAAAATTATATTTTTAAAAAATTTTTTATTTTACAATTTTATTTTATAACTTGAGAATACTGAAGAATAATTTGAAATAAAAATATTAATGTCTTCATTGACAACACATATTCAGTTTGCCCCTAACGGGGCTTCGGTTAATCCTTTTGAAAGGGAGTATCCAAATCATAGCGATCAATTTGATGACTTCGAGGGTTGTCGTTACTAGCAACTCTCCCTTTGTAATCACCACATTAGTGTTTTAACACACACCGACGTATGACGCTTTAGAACCCACATATTAGTAAATTTGAGTGAAATATGTGATACTGTTATCTACTGTAATACTATTTAATTGAATACATCAGCTCTTATTTATAAAGAAAAAAAAGAACGCTATTTCATGTATTTTCTATATTTGCTGTTCTTCTTAATAAATCTAACCAACTTAAAAAGTAATCAATTTATCACTTCTGTAATGTTTAAAAAAATAATATTTATAAGCTATTATGTTATATAATTGTTTTATCTCTTGCTGTTTTTCAAGTTTCTTTTCCAACATAAAGCTATTTATAACTGTCTATCATATAAATTAATTCTCTACAAATGTATTTATCCCCATTTTGGCAAACTTATTTACTCGTAATCAATCAATCAATAATCAACTATCTACTTGTAACAATTATTGTAATCTATTTGTAATAATAGTTAAGAAGTGATTAGTGCATTTTCGAAAACTTTGGTAGAATAAAACTAATTTAATATAATTTATAATATTTATTTTACAATAATTTTAACAATACTTTTAGATTACTTTTAGAATGCTTTACACACAATTTAAATATAGGTTTATGTATGACATTTGTGTATCTGAACTAACGATTAAGCATATGCAAGACGGGAGAGGGGAATGAATGGCAGAACTGAATACGAAACGCGAAATGGTCAGCACAGTAGAAGTGCAAGCTTCCCCGGAGGTATTGCGAAAGGTTTGCACGTTGAAAAGTAGAAATGTTTGCTCCGTGGAATGGCGTTATGTTTGGACTTGGAATGACGGTTGGAATTGGATGGGACCTCGTTGGCGATCCCATAAAATACTCGCGACTGGATCGAGCAGCACCGGATCTTGATTTAAGATTTACGATAGGATAGTCGGATAGTCTCGCTGAAACAAACTTGCGTACTAAGAAACGCATCTATCATTACACAAACTTTAATGGCTTGTTAATATTGAAATAAGATTACGTAATACAGATTTTTGTTCTAAAATAAATGACGTTAATCGAAAATTCTTTTGGTATTCAATATTAAATAATTATAGAATAATATTGGAAGAATTTTGATATTAATTTAATAATTATTATTATTTTATCTTTTTATTTCTTTTTTCCATTAATATAAAAGTTATATATTTATTTTTACACAATTTTTTTCAAAGTTTTTATTAGATTTTCTATTAAATATTTACTTATAATAATGTTTTCAATTATTTTTCTAAATTTCCTAAAGTTTATGTATATATACATATATTTAAGTTTATGCTAAATAATTAGCTTGCTGCATTTATTTATTTATTTATTTACTCACACAATTTCAATCATCTTTTTACATTAAAAAAATGTAATAATTTTTTTTATCCATTTCCGTAAATTGAATGAAGAACAAATTAATTTAAATGGGTTTCTCCGTTCTTACTGAATGCAATTTTCATAATTTCTATCGATTATTTCATTAAATATTGGGTGATAATTGGCGATTAGATTAAAAATTTTGTGATAAATGTATTGTATTCAACCAGGAAATTATTTATCAGAAAAAATTTATTCACAACTATTAAAAATAATATTTCTATCTAATAAAGAAACTGACAAAGAAAAAGTTGCCGAACAGCATATGTAATAAAACATAAAAACTGCATTCAGCGGACTCAACAGTTGAGACCTCTGCTTTAACGAATGGATCAAACTTCGCTACAAATTTTTCGCTAAATGACTCTCTACTAACAAAAATGGCTGCCTCCAATGTATAATACATTTGACTACAAAATGTCCTGTATCTATAAGAAATCAAGCATGATAAAATTATTAATTAAACGTAAAAAATGTTTTTTTACGTGGAAAAATACAAATATGTTGCTGTACAAATAAATAATCAATCGAGCGTTGCGATAACGGTACAATAACCAATTGAAAGATTATTCAGATCTGTCTCCTTCATCGTTTGCCTCATGTCAAGGATCGATGATTTTCTTCTAAACAGTTCACTAAAACTATTATCTATCTTACAATTAGAAAAGACATTCTCGGAAAAGATAGTGCATTGGTTTCCCCTTGCCTGATGCATCGTAGTTCTGAGGGCTATTTATTAATTAATTCAACCGCGATCTCAGATGTAGTTATAAAAATAGTTCATGCCAATGGCACACTTAGATGTGCCTGAGAACAAGACTCCCGCTCTTGCACTTTTATATAAAGAAGTTCGTAGCAAGATCCACTCTCGGTAGATTATCTACCTTATTTCACCAAGTGGTGATCGAGTAAAAGTTTTTTCTTAATACGTTTTGTTTTGATTGGATTTCAACTCGGATTTTCTAAAACAGCGCACATTTCTTTGCGTCACTATCATACAAGGAATAAAAGATTATTCGCCAAAATTATTTCAATTCATTCCTTACTGTTTATTTACTGTTAAGCAGCTAATTGCATAGTACAACTGAACCAAGTGAGAATGAATATAAGCTTTATATTATCCATCTAATTATCAATTTATTTATTAACTTGTAATACAGATGCTCGTTTGCCAAATCTAATGCCGATAAATAAATAAATTTGCTTTCGAAGGTATTACTTATCTATAGGTATCAGAGTAGTATCAATTTTTCATTTTTCACTTTTAATATTTACTTGATAAATTTTAAGATTTTATGGCAATAATATTATTTTGAAATTTTATGAGTGCAAACTTAATTTCTAAAGGGCTTTAGAGCTTTTTTCCAAAGCATAGAAATTTTGTTCTCATATTTCAAAAGTTTAAAGTATATGCTGTATAATTGTGATAAAAAACATAATGGAATATGTGTTATGAGAAATACAGAAAATATATACAATGCATACATGCTTATAACAATATAGATTATTATCTACACACAACAGAATATCTGTAAAACAGAAATATCATTTTTAAAGCTGTTTATTATTATAACTTATAATTTATAATATAAAATTATAAAGACTTAAACTTATCAAGTTCTTCTTAATAGGAAAAACACTTGGAAAATTTTTTTTAAATATATTAAAAACATTTAAAGAGCATAGATTAAATTCTGTTATGAAAAATTAACAATTTATTCAAATTATTAATAAATTTCCTCCTATAGAAAAATGTCATAATTTTCTGTTTATTTTGCCCAGTTGGAATTTTTAAAAAGACTCAAAAGAGCAAGAATAAAAGAAAAGATTCTTATTGGAAATTCTCTTACTGGATAGAACACAGCACAATAGACTTTCGCAAGCTCCGCCTATCGTCGGGCACCTCTGGATTGCCCCTCGATCGAAGGCAGCCCTAATAATCGAGACAGCCCGGTAGGAAAAGCTACGCCCGGTGTGAGAACCAAGATTCTCTAACAGGGAAAATGGCCTTGTCACGCGACTCGCCCGGAAACCCGCTTCTGTGGCCTATGAAAGGTGCTGGCAACGTCAACGTAGACAGCGCGGCTCGTCGCAACGCCATGGAAGGGCGCAACTGTCGACTAAAGTGCACCACCAACAAAAGAACGCGATTACGTTCTACGAAGGTTTCCTCTCCAAGCCCTTCTAAGGCGAACTCGAAGCAGCCGCCGTTTCTCGCGCCACTTTACATCGTCCTGCCGCACTTTCCTTCATTCCACTTTTTCTTTCGTATCGCTATATTTTTTTTATCTAAATATGTATGTCATTAGTATATTGCAAATTACCTTTAGTCTGTGCAACTGACTTGACTTTTATAAATATTTTGACAGCAATTTGTATTGATTGACATTTTATCATTTGATTGACTTATTTCTTAAATAAGTTTTGTATAATCCAAAATTTCATCTTTTTATATTTTCATCATATCTCTTGATAAAAAGTTGAAATTTTTTCTCTCAATTTTATAATATATTTGTATAAGAACCCCCCGCCCCTCCCCTCTTTCTCATTTTCTCCTTCTTCTCCTCCTCTTCCCGTTCTTTCTTTCCCTTTCTTCCATCACTCTTTCTTTTTTTCAACCACTGTTTTTTCCTTTTGTCACTTTATTTTCACTATCACTTTCTTGATTTATTCCTTCCATTTATCTTTTGTTCCTCTCATTCTTGTTACATCCATATCTTTTTGCGCTACTTTCTTACGCTTTTAATCTCTCTTTCATACTACTCCTTGTTTCTTCTCGTTTCTTCAACGTGCTTTCTTTCCTTTACTTATCGCTCACATGTCTTTTATTCTTTACTATTTTTCTTCGTTTTATCACATTTTTATTCATTTTACATTTCTCGCATGCATCATTTTTAATTTTTTTCCTTTAGTTAGTCTTTCTCACTTGTACCTTCTATATCTCAGGCCATTTTATCCTTCTCTCATGTGCCGTCATTCTTTCTCCTCATTCATCTTTCCTTCGCACTGGCCGCCTTCTCCGTTATATTCATCGCCAATAATATCCTCGGTTCTCTTCTCACACTCTTCACATTCACACGGTTCTCCCTCTACTATCTTCATTCTGTTTCGTGCATCCATCTTCCCATTCTCACGCTTCTCCCTCCATCTTGTTTGCTCTATCTTCTGCTTCTTCCTTCACGCTCTTTCTATCTCCGCAGTCTCTTCTCGCATGCTCTAACTGAACCTATACTTTCATCCTTTTCTTCGGTATCGCGTCAATCCATCTCTCTTTCGCGTCATCCTCTTCTCGTTTCACTTCGGTCGACAGAGACGGAATAAATCGTTGCCAGCGGAGGGGATAAACGAAAACAGATTGGTGGAGGCTATCATCAGTCGCATGAGGGTGCAAGAAGCAGAGGGGGGAAGCAAACTGTATCGTGGTGGGGGTCAGTATTGTTACAGTACTTAACGAGCGGCCGTGGCAATCAGTATCGTTCCCCGCTACCGAGATCCGCGGCACCCAGTAATTCTACCAATTTGAATCAATCCCAACCAAAGCATGGCCGACACACAGCCAGAGACCATTTTGTTTTCTTAATGCCACTCGACCCAATCGACGATACATCCCATGCGATCATCAATGCGACTATTTGCTCCTTTCGAAGCTTGATATACTTTCGCAAATAATCCTCTCTTCGCAAGATTGAACTTCGAGAATAAAGAATTGCATTTTACCAACATGTGTATGTACCTATTCTTTTTTGAAAACATTATAATTATTAAAATGCAAGGGAGTATACGATGCAATAAAAAAATTTTGACCACAACTGAAGAGTTGAAACAAGGGTGAAATTATAAAATATCAAAATTCCCACAAATGGTTATATAAAAATACGACAACTCTGAATAAAGATATAACAATATTCTGTTGTGTTAGCAGTTATACTTTTGTGTAAATGAAAAACGTCCCATCTATGCACAATCGGGCATGGAAAATATTGAATATACATGTATACCCAATGAGAAATAATGATTGAAAAGACACTGAATCAATGTCGACTCGATGTCGATTAGACGCCGAATATGTCGAATGGATTTTCGATCAATCATTTCTACATGTATATGTATATACATGTATAGAAACACATATATATGGAAATAAGCAATGCATATGCGTGTGCGCGTCGCACGCATTTGGGCGATATTTTGCTATGTGTCTGATGCATCACTTCATTATATTACTCCTCACTATTAACTAAATTTTATTATAAAATAGATACTTTTCTTTCGTAAATGATTTAAATAGAAATAACACACGCACCATAAACTTAACATCAAGAAACGAAATATTTGAAAAGTGTATAGCAAATAAATTTTGTATAACGGACTTATATGTAAAGCTAATTGTAAGAGCCGCGTGTTCAATAATACGGAAACCTCTTCGCAAGCGATCTATCTAAAGATAAAGATTAAATCGTAGACGCTAAATGTACAAAGTTTACCGATATGGTTACAAACGATCCGAAGAATCCAATCACCTCCAGTAAACTATTAACGATGATGAACGAATAGCTTCAAACTTAAAGAAAGTTGAAAGGACTCGAAGAAACTTGAAATGGCTTTGCAAATTTACTCATCTCATTGTCGGTCTGGTAATTACTTTTCTCTATTCCGCGACCCCTTTCGATCATCAAGATTTGTTCTCTTACGATTTATTTATTTTCCATCATAATGAAGAAAATTAACAACAATTAAAAAATTAGTTTCAATCGAACGTTGTTTCATCGTTTCTGCTATAGTAAAATATTTTTTCAGATTGATTTACAAATGCAATTGTTTGAGAATCGCTAGTTGTCTTTTTCTTTCATCGCTTTTGTTATTATACTGCTTTTATTATTCCTTTTATTTATGTTCTCTTTTTTTCTCTATATATTAATTTTAAGATTTTTAAAAATTAAAATAATAAGTATCATTCAGTATAAATGAATATAGGGTAGGTTGGGAGAAGATGCCATAGTTAACTTTAAAGCATGATATTTAAAATAATATATAGTTTAAGGAGGGGGAAAATAAACTAAAATCAATTTTAATGTTTATTTTTTAATTTAATATTACAGGCTTTACCAAAAACAATCACAGAGCTTAACTATAATTATTTTAAAATAAGTCAGAAAAATGGCAAAAATCTTATCCAACAGTATGGGTAAGATGCCATGAGATTTCGGATAATATGCAACTAAGGAGCAATAATACAAATTGAAAATAAAACAGAAATAAAAGTAAGTTTTCTCCATATAATATAAAATAAATATCAATATTTAAATAAAGATAACAAGCCTACAAAATTTGACTTTCTAAAAGTTACAGGAACAAATGAACCGATTTCTTATAGATTTTTAAATGCTGGAAACGAATCCGTTTTCCAAATTAGCCTATCATGTCAGAATTTTAGTAACCATTAGCTAAAATCCGCTATTTTAGTCATTTTCGTCTATCCATGAATTTTTTTAATCAAAACGATAGAGAAATCAGTGTGGGTGATTTTGATAAATCTTTCTATGTTGAACACGGATTTGTAGCTTATATTATCTTTTTAGAGCAGGTTTTGTAGAGCAGAAATTATAATTGGTGCCCTAAATCGCTTCATTATATACATATAATTGTTATATAAAACAATAATAATTAATTAATTAGAAACAAAATAATTCCAAATAATAAAACAAAATTAAAATTTTTACAAGTTAACTATAAAATATTCTGATATTTAATCATATTTTAAAGAAATTATACAACTTTCTATATGTATAATTTATATATGTATATAATTTGTAAAATAATTTTAAAAAACTTTTAGTATAGAACCTTTATTAATATTTACAAAAAATTCAATGCAAATTAACAATGCTTTGACAGATGTGCAATGATATATATTTTGCATTAAAACAGTTGATTCTAAACAGAGGCGCTGCAATTTGAATCAATGAATTCCTTGTATGAACATCCTGGAATAAGAGGGCGAAAGTGGGTGGATAGCGATTTCGCGTGTATAAGCTGCATCAATCACCGCGGTCTTCTCTTAGTATACATGTTCATGAACTCAAACGCCTATCACTCTTTACTGTTAAGTGGCGATAAGAAAATAAGGTGTGCCGTAAAATTTCTTGCTCGACTTTTTTGGATGTGTGACCCCATTTAAAAATACTATCAATTAATTACTGTTAATTTATCTTTCAATTGAATTTAAGAAATCCTTTAGAAATTTAACGTATATTTTATTCTTTTTATTATTATATAATCATATGTATTGCTATATACACGTGACATATATTTCATTACTTTAATTACTTATTGTTAGAATGTATAAACTTGTTATACTAATATCACGCATATTAATTAATTAGAAATTTAATCAAGAAGACGAATCTTGTCTTGTATTTGTTAACTTATATGAAATTTAAAATCGAAATTGATGTAGAAATAATTCATACAAATTTCGAAAATAATTTCATAATATGTTCTCTTGATGACATAGAATCGTATCTTATTTCATAAAAAATTATCAAAATTGTAGTCAAAAGAAAAATGTATCTCTCTTAAGGAGAGATTAGACATTTTTGAAACTTTCGCTTCAAATCAGACCTATTAGCAAGTCCTATCTCATTGTTTCATCTCTGACAGTCAGTCTTTCGCGATACGGCACGTGAACGGTTGACATATAATTAGCATTTGGGGCGACGAAGGCTTGGGCTGAAGATGACAGGAGGTACAATGCACGCCCCCTTGATTTGTCCTCTGTCCCATAACTCGGCCACAAACCGCCCTTCGTATTCCGCTCAGTTGATGAGCGTGTCACATAAGTTGCTTTGGAATTAGTCAACTTAATCATGCATAAAACTACACTTTTATGCGCAATTTAAGAAACTGCAAACACATATCAATGTTGTGTGGCATGTATAATTTTATGGGATTTACTGTACACGCAGCAAATATTTCGACAATTGTATAAAAAAATATAAAATACATCTGTGTAAAAAAATATTATATAAGTTTATGTTAATTTAGAAAGTGCTCTTTCTCTCTCTCTCTAAAATATGTATAGTTTAATTTTTGATGTTATCCCCATTTTTATAGACAGAAAAATTGCTCTCAATACTTGAAGCACTTTAGGATAAATTCAAGTAAAATATCAAATTATCTTATAATAATAACGATTCTTAAAACATAGTTTATGTAAAATGCATGGCATAAGTAAAAGAAATAAACTTTTGACAAAACTTTCAGAAACGTATTAACGCGCGAGGACATCATAGTACACAACGTCCTTACGTAAATCGAGACGAACTAGGACTGAATTTCGAAGTTTCACGTTATGAGGAGGGTCCGCGGAGGAGGGTGATTTAAAGTTAATTGGAGAGCGGCAGTGCGATGGCGAGGGGGTACGGAGGAATAAATTGCGAGTCGACGAATCAGGGGATTGGTATATTCCAACGGTATTCCGGATTAAGTCATTCGGTTATATGCCGTTTACATTGCGTCTCGGCAGTTTCTCCCGAATCATTCGGGGAATTGCTTAATTTTAAGAAAGTTCCCGGTAGATTTACCAAGTTGGACTTTGACATCCGACCAGTGGAATCGAGAACACGCGACTTACAAAGCTCTCGTATAATTTACTATCTTAAGAAATATAACAGAACTTAATTACTTAATTATTTTAAAAAAATTAAGTTTGCCGATTATTCTTAAAATGTCGTGTTCATTTATCAATATTAAATAAATAATTATTTGACATGTAATAATTGTAATTATTTTTCATGAAGTTGACATAACAAATACATGTATATACATACATATGTACCTATATTAGTAATGCCACATAAAATTGTTCCTAATTACAAAATAGTTT